>JAIUZE010070481.1:0-134498 GCA_022085475.1 Heliosperma pusillum
GCACTAGGCTAGGTAGTTCAGATAGTACCTTGCACCCTAGCACACAAGCACAGGTAGCAAAGGTTGTGTTAGGACTCAAGACACACAAGTAATGAATTCTAAACACTGCACTCTTAGGTCACACACAAGCTCACTAATAAATGCTACAATACTTAGCCTTGCTGAAGGATTGTTTTGAACAAAGTTCAGAAAATATGATAAGTCAAGTCTGCCTTCTTTAGGTTACAATGTAGGCCTTATATAGGCAATTACAACAGGTCTTGACCCTTGAAAAAAAAGACATCTAAGGGCTTTGAAAGCCTTACAACTTATTGAAAACAAATTACAAAGTCAGCTAATGAAGACAACAAAAACAGACTGCAAACACAGAAAAAGAAGACTGAAAAGTAGGTTTGTCCCTTTCCAGAAATGGCAATTCTGCTCAATGCCTTGGGAAGTCCTTGTCTGGCTTGTTCTTGCTGTGTTTGGGACTGAAAGGGGCTTAATATATGACCTTCCTAACATACTAACTACACCTGATGTTGATCATACACAAAAATAAGGAGCTTGGACAGAAATGTTGGCCTTGGTACCAGCTGACTCCTCCATACGACCTTCACTCTTCTAGGCTGTTTTAGATGGGCTTCTAGACTTTATTTGGAAAACTTTTCCTGGACTTTTCTCTTGCTAAGGACCTCAACTTTAAGGGAAAAGAAGATGGAGCCCTTGGTTGGACTTGTACTGCATGATATTGGATTGATACTCTGGCTGGTCTTGTCTGTTTTTCAGGAAACTGGACCCTGCTCTTGTGACCCTTCTTGTGGCTGTGCTTGCTTGACTTGTTGTTGCTTCTTGACTGTAATGGGGGTGCTTGGGGAGTGTTATACCTGGTGCCTTTGGTGTGGGGCTCTTGCTTGTCTGGTTGGGGGTTGGTTGGGGCCCTTTGGCTGAAATGGTGCAATCCTGGCTAGCTGAATTCTTGGCCTGGTGATGATGGAGCTCTACTCCTGTTTCAAACTCTCCTTCTTGAAAAGGATTTGCCCTCAAATCCTCACTGTTCTCCTCATCAGACTCTCCATAGTATGGGCTTAGATCACCCACATTGAATGTTCCATGTACTCCATACTCTCCTGGGAGGTCAATCTTGTATGCATTGGACCCCAACTTCTCCATGACCTCAAAAGGACCCTCTGCTCTTGGACTTAGCTTGTTCTTTCTTTTGTCAGGAATCCTCTCCTTCCTTAGGTGCAACCATACTAGATCTCCTGCTTTGAACTCTTTGGATTTCTTTGGACCCTTTGCTCTGGCTTTATACATTTCATTAGTCTTCTCAATTTGCTGTTTCACCTTCGCATGTATCTGCATCATCTGTTCTACCCTGTTCCTTGCATCATAGGGCACCACCTTCCTTGCCATTGGTACAAGTTCTGTTGGCATCAAGGGGTTAGTGCCATAAACAACTTCAAATGGACTTTTACCTGTACTGGTGGAGGGGGCTCTGTTGAAAGCAAATTCTGCCTGTGCCAGCTGCAAATCCCAATCCTTTAAAGACCTTGAAATGATACACCTCAGAATCCTGCCCAGAGTCTGGTTTGTTACCTCTGTCTGCCCATCAGTTTGGGGATGATGAGAGGTGCTGAACAGGAGCCTTGTCTTTAGAAGCTTCCAAAGTGTCCTCCAGAAGTGACTCATGAACTTCGTATCTCTGTCAGATACTATGGTTCTTGGTACTCCATGGAGCTTCACAATCTCCTTGAAATACAAGTCTGCAACTCCCATGGCATCTTCAGTTTTCTTGCAAGCAACAAAGTGTGCCATCTTACTAAATCTGTCCACAACCACCATGACTGAGGCCTTGCCCCTCTGAGTTCTAGGAAGAGCCACTATAAAGTCCATACTAACATCCTCCCAAGGCTTGTCTGGGACTGGCAAGGGGGTGTATGCTCCAGCCTGAAAGAATGACTTGGACCTTTGGCAAGCACTACACCTTCTTATCACATCCTGAACATCTCCCAACATCCTTGGCCAATAGAATTGTTCCTGCAGCATGTCATAGGTCTTCTAGATGCCAAAGTGGCCAGCTAGACCATTTGAGTGAACCTCTTTTACTAACAATCCCCTATAAGGACCCTTTGGTATACAGAGTTTGTTCCCTAGGAACAAGAATCCTTCCTGCTCTGAGTATCTACTCCCATTCTTAGTGGTGCCCTCTAGTCTTGCCACCCAGTCTTCTTTGAAATCAGGATCCTCCCTATAAAGCTCCTTCATGTGCTCAAACCCAAGCACTCTTTGCTCCATGTATGTCAGCATCATGGTTCTCCTTGACAAAGCATCTGCCACTACATTGTTTTTCCCCCCAATGTACTTACTGGAGAATGAGAAGGACTGCAAATACTCCACCCACTTAGCATGCCTAGCATTCAACTTATGTTGCCCATTGATGTACTTGAGTGCCTGGTGGTCAGAGTGTAGTACAAAGGGTTTGGGCTTCAGATAGTGACCCCAATGGTTCAAGGCTCGGACTATGGCATAGAATTCTTTGTCATAGGTTGAGTAGTTGAGCTTAGCACCACTCAGCTTCTCACTAAAGTAGGCCACAGGTTTTTGCTCTTGCATGAGGACAGCACCAATGCCTATTCCACTAGCATCACATTCTACTTCAAATAATTTGTTAAAATCAGGGAGAACAAGTATGGGAGACTCACACAAGAGGTCTTTGATGATATTGAAAGACCTCCCAGCCTTGTCATTCCACCTAAACTCTCCTTTCTTCATGCACTCAGTTAAGGGGGCCATGATGGAACTGAATCCCTTGATGAATCTTCTGTAGAAGGAGGCCAGGCCATGAAAGCTCCTCACTTCAGTAATAGTTTTAGGGACCTGCCACTCCCTTATGGCCTTTACCTTGTCTTGATCAACAGCAACTCCTTCTTTGGAAATAATGAACCCCAAAAACTGCACCTCTTCCTGCATGAATGTACACTTTTCCATCTTGCCAAACAACTTGTGTTTCCTCAGGACTTCAAATAACAATCTCAGATGTTGGAGGTGTTCTTCTGTTGAGGGGCTGTAGACCAATATGTCATCAAAGTATACAACAATGAACTTCCCTAGATAGGGCCTTAGAACCTCAGTCATCAACCTCATAAAGGTGCTTGGAGCATTAGATAAACCAAAGGGCATGACCAGCCATTCATACATCCCATGCTTGGTCTTGAAGGCTGTCTTCCACTCATCCCCAGCCCTGATCCTTACTTGGTGATAGCCCTGCCTTAGGTCAATCTTGGAGAAGACCTGAGCCCCACTCAGCTCATCCAGGATATCATTCAACCTTGGTATAGGGAACCTGTATTGGATGGTAATGTTGTTGATGGCTCTACTGTCTATGCACATTCTCCAGGACCCATCCTTCTTGGGCACTAGCAAGGCAGGAACTGCACATGGGCTTAGGGACTCCCTTACAAAACCCTTGCTGAGTAAGTCACCAACCTGAGCTTGCAGCTCTTGAGTGGCCTTTGGATCACTTCTGTAAGCAGGTTTGTTGGGTAGCATTGCTCCAGGAATGAGATCAATATGATGCTCTATCCCTCTAAGAGGGGGTAGTCCACTAGGCAAATCAGCAGGTAACACATCCCCATAATCCTTCAATACTTGTTGAACCTCAGCTGGAATGTTTCCTTGGGGAAGTAGGACCTCTTTGGTTAGCAGGATGAACATAACTTCATCACCCATAAGCTCTTGAACCATCTCAGCTTCACTCAGTAGTAAGACTTCCTTGGAAATGTCATTGACAGGGGTAATGTTCCCTTTAACATTGGGGGGTAAGGGGGCTAGTATGATCTTCTTGTTACCAAACCTGAAAACATAGGTGTTGTCCCTGCCATGGTGTACAGAATCCCTATCAAACTCCCAGGGCCTGTCTAATAGAAGGTGGCAAGCATCCATAGGTAGAACATCACACAAGACCTCATCAGTGTATCCCTTGCCAATAGAGAATGGCACAACACACTGCTTGTCAACTCTTACTTCCACTCCCTTGTTCAGCCATCTCAGTTTATAGGGGTGGGGGTGTTCTTGTGTAGTTAGGGACAGTTTCTCCACTAGAGTTGTGGATGCCACATTGGTACAACTTCCCCCATCAATTATCATGTTGCAAACCCTTCCCCTTATAGTACATCTGGTCCTGAATATTTGCTGCCTCTGATCATCCTCTAATGGTTGAGGTTGGGTGTGCATAACCCTCCAGGTTACCAGACTCAAGCCTGCATCTGGTTCTATCATTTCCTCTCTAGGCTCTTCCTCATGTTCCTCCAAACTCTCCTCACATACAAGGATCTCATCTTCACCCCATTCCACAACATCCATACTGCTCAAAGCCCTTTTAGAGGGGCATTCTTTAGCAAAATGCCCAAAGCCCTGACATTTAAAGCACTTCTTAAGGGATACTGTCTTTCTCAAGTCTGTCTCAGGGGCCTTGCCTTTGTCTGACTTTGAGGGCTTGGCTGGGACTAAGGGTTCTCCTATTCTTACTCCAGTGAAGGGTTTGAAAGAAGGTCTAGTCTGTGGCTTGGGTGGGACTGATTTTCCCTTCCCTAGCTTTTCAATCCTTAAGGCTAGACTCACTGCTTCCTCAAAAGAGTAAAGGTGCTGCAACCTTACTCTGCTGGCTATCTTCTCATCAAGACCCTCTAAAAACCTAGCTATCTTCTGCTCAGGCTTTTCAGTAATCTCACATTGTAGTGTGAGTTGCTCAAAGTCCCTCAAATAGGACTCAACAGGTCTACCTTCTTGTTTTAGGTGGGTAAGTCTGATAAACATGTCTTGAGTGTAGTCTTTTGATACAAACTTAATCCTCATTTTCTTTTTCAGTTTATCCCAAGATTTAATAGGATCCTTACCCTCCCTAGTTCTTTGAGCTTTCATATTCTCATACCACAGGGAAGCATATCCTGTTAACTTCATGATGGCAACTTTAAAGGCTCTCCTATCAGTGTAACCTTTAAACTCAAAGACTCTTTCTACTGTCCTTAACCAGTCTAGGAAGTCATCAGGGTTCATACTACCTAGAAAGTCAGGGATTTCTACCTTTAAGTCTTTGTCATGGTGCCTAGGAAGGGCCTGCTCTGAGTTATCTGAATCTGAAGCCTCCTCCTGCTCCATATGTTGCCTTCTTCTTGCTGCAACAGGTGGCACAGGTGCTCCTCTACCTCGTCCTCTGCCTCCCCTTCCACCATTGTTGAGCTGGCCATCTAAGTACTCATTGAAGGATGCTGTGATCTCCATGACAGTTCTAGCAAGGCCAGTAACTGTAGTTTCAAGCCCTGCTAATCTCTCTTCACTCATGGTTGGTTTTTGTATTTTGAATGTAGTTAGGTAAATGAACTCACAAACCAAAGCTCTGATAACCAATTGAACTGAAACTTCTTAGAAAAGGATGGTTTTGTTGTATGGATAGGCCACGGTTAGCACTTCCTCACACTTGGCTCACTTGTTTAGGAAAAGACCCTCAACAACCTGCACTAGGCTAGGCAATTCAGATAGTACCTTGCATCCTAGCACACAAGCACAGATGACAAGGGGTGGTGTTAGGACTCAAGACACACAAGTAATGAGTTCTAATCCCTGCAGTCTTAGCTCACACACAAGCTCACTAAGGAATGCTACAATACTTAGCTTTTGCTGAAGGATTGTTTTGAACAAAGTTCAGAATTATATTAATCAAAGTCTGTCTCTTTAGGTTACAACTTGGGCCTTATATAGGCAAATGACAACAGATCCTGACCCTTGAAAAACAAGGACATCTAAGGGCTTAAAGCCTTACATCTTACTGATAAAAACAACTACAAAGTCAGCTAATGAGGACAACAAACAGACTGTAAAACAGAGAAAAGAAAGACTGCAAAAGTAGGTTTGTTTCTTTCCAGAAATGGTAAGTCTGCAAACTGTCTTGGGGAGTCTTTGCTTGGCTTGTTCTTGCTGTGTTTGGGGCTGACAAAGGCTTCATATACGACCTTCCTAACATACTAACTACACTTGAGTTGATCACACACAAAAATAAGGAGCTTTGGACAGAAATATTGGCCTTGGTGCCAGCTGACTCCTCCATATGATCTTCACTCTTCTAGGCTGTTTTAGATGGACTTCTAGACTTTATTTGGAAAACTTGTCCTGGACTTTTCTCTTGCTAAGGACCTCAACTTTAAGGGAAAAGAAGATGGAGCCCCTGGTTGGACTCGTACTGCATGATATTTGATTTATACTCTGGCTGGTTTTGACTGTTTTTCAGGAAACTGGACCCTGCTCTTGTGACCCTTCTTGTGGTTGTGCTTGCTTGACTTGTTGCTACTTCTTGACTGTAATAGGGGTGCTTGGGGAGTGTTATGCCTGGTGCCTTTGGTGTGGGGCTCTTGCCTGTTTGGTTGGGGGTTGGTTGGGACCTTTTGGCTGTAATGGTGCAATCCTGGCTAGCTGAGTTCTTGGCTTGGTGATGATGGAGCTCTACTCCTGTTTCACATTCTTCACACAAGGAGTTACAATGCAAACAATGGGTAATGAAACAATAAAGACTCATTGTTCACACAAGGACATACAATGCAACAATGGGTAATGAAGCAAGGAAGACTCATTGTTCACACAAGGAGTTACATGTAACAATGGGTAATGAAGCAAGTAAGAGTCATTGTTCACACCAGGAGTTACAATGCAAAACAATAGGTAATGAAGCAAGGAAGATGATTGTTCACCCAAGGAGTTACAATGCAAACAATGGGTAATGAAAACAAAGAAGACTCATTGTTCATACAATGAGTTACAATGCAAACAATGGGTAATGAAGCAAGGAAGATCATTGTTCACACAAGGAGTTAGCAATGCAAAACAACGGGTAATGAAGCAAGGAAGACTCATTGTTCAAACAAGGAGTTACAATGCAAACAATTGGTAATAAAGGAAGACTCACAAAAGGACTTACAATGTAAACAATGGGTAATAAAGCAAGGAAGACTCATTATTCACACAAAGAGTTACAATGCAAACAATGGGTAATAAAGCAAGGAAGACTCATTGTTCACACAAGGAGTTTCAATGCAACAATGGGTAATGAAGCAAAGAAGACTCATTGTTCACACAAGGAGTTACAATGTAACAATGGGTAAATGAAGCAAGTAAGACTCATTGTTCACACCAGGAGTTACAATGCAAACAATGGGTAATGAAGCAAGGAAGACTCATTGTTCACACAACGAGTTACAATGTAACAATGGGTAATGAAGCAAGGAAGAGTCATTGTTCACACAAGGAGTTACAATGCAAACAATGGGTAATGAAGCAAAGAAGATGCAGCAGGAGCTGGGGCACAGGGCAGGGCAGAATTCAACACTAGGGACAGGGGGCAGGCCAAGGGGGATCAAGGGGTGAGCATTGGCAACCAAGGGGAGGTCTACATGGGTATCCAAGGGTCAATCTGGGGGCAAGGGATGGGTAACAAAAGGGGAAGCTGCAAGCTGAGCAATGTTGGCCAGGACACGAGCCAGGACACGAGCCAAGACACGAGCCAAGCAAGCCAAAGACAAGCCCACCAACACCCCACCACAATATCACAAAAACAGCCTACACCAGCCTACACCAGTCACTTGGGGAAGGCATAACTACCACCACACTCTGAACCACCAGCTACCACCAAGCCCAGCTAAAACCTTACCCACCTAGGTCCAAAAAAGTCCTAGGGAACCAGTTCCAAAACACAACACAACTACCCTAAAAATCCAAATCAAAACAGCCTACCTAAAGCATAAAGCATAAAGCAGTCTTTCCATTTCTAGCTAAAAACTGAAAGACTATCTCCAAAAGTCTTTCCTTGTCTTCCCTACTATTAGAACTACTGCAGAAGAAGGTCAATGAGTATTAATGAGCTTCGTCCACAAGCTTCAAGCCAACACCAAGCAACAAAGCACAACCTGGAGCATGTCACTGTCATATGTCTGCAATTGTCTGTTTTCAGTTTTCTTTTGTATTTTCAATCTGAAATTGTAGCCAGTAACTTGTCACGTTTATGTAGATTAATCCTGGCCCTTAGATGTTATTCTAGGGTTGTATTAGATCAAGCATTGAGGCCTATATAAGGACCCATGCTCTTTTGTATAAGGCAGTTGATTATTGAATGAAAAAAAACTGAGCATTGTTCTCATTTCTAAAATCTTTCCAACTTATGCATTGTCTTGGTTGAAAGTCAGGCCAGATAACTTCCTGTGCTAGGCTGTGGTTGTTGATCTAAGTCTGTGGCAAGTTAGATATCCCTGTGCATAGACTGTGGGGTGTTTGCTTGTTGTTTAGTTCAAGTCTGCTTACCTGTGCTTGGCTGTGGTAAGGAGCCTTAGCTAGTCTAGTTTGTTGTTTGATTCCCTGTGTTGAGCTGTGGGAGTTGAGTAACATCCATATCCAGTGCTAGATAGGAGTCTAGGGTCCAATTCCTAACACACCCCTATAATATCACTGCAATTCTGGCATCAGAGCTTTGGTTGTGAGGCCATTGTTATCCTAACTACAACAAAAACACAAAAAATAACCCAATGAGTGAAGAGAGGCTTGCAGGTATTGAAGGCAAGGTGGATCAGCTAGCAGGCACTGTCAATGTAGTGCTGGCTGCCTTGAACACTGTCATGGAGAACATTGCTCCTCCACTGAGGGGAAGACCACCCCCTAGAGGCAGAGGCAGAGGTCGTGGCCACATGGGCATGGGAAGAGGACATCCCCTGCAGGAGGAAGAAGGGTCAGACTCAGGAGAAAGCAACAGAACTTATGAGGAGATTCCAGAGCACACTGACAAGCATCTCAAGGTAGAAATTCCTGAATTCTCTGGTAGTTTAAACCCTGATGATCTATTAGAATGGATTAGGGATGTTGAGAAGGTATTTGAATACAAAAGTTACTCTGATATTAAGTCTTTTAAAGTTGCTGTGCTAAGATTGAAAGGGTATGCATCCCTATGGTTTGACAACTTAAAGCACCAAAGGATTAAGGAGGGTAAGGAACCTCTTAGGTCTTGGTCAAAACTGAAAAAGAAGATGCTAAACAAATTTGTCACTAAAGACTACACCCAAGATCTGTTCATTAAACTATCCAAACTGAAACAAGAAGAGAGGTCTGTAGAGGCTTACCCTAAGAGACTTTGAGCAATTGACTCTCCAGTGTGAGGTCAATGAGAAACCTGAGCAAAGGATTGCCAGATTCTTAGAGGGTCTAGATAGGAGCATTGCTGCCAGAGTAAGGATGCAACCTTTGTGGTCCTATGATGATGTTGTCAACCTAGCTTTAAGGGTTGAAAAAATGGGGAAAACCAAGCCAACTCTACCTAAGCCTGTTACTAGACCTGCATACAAACCTTACAGTGGTATTAGGATGGGAGAGACCCCTAAAACAACCAGCCAGTCAACCACAGACAAAGGAAAGGGAGTTGTGAACTCTAAACCCAACCCCACCCCAACTGAGAACAAAATCAGATGTTTCCAATGCCAAGGTTATGGTCACTTTAGGAAGGACTGTCCTTCTAAGAGAACCATGACACTTATGGAGGTAGAAGAGTGGGAGAAGGAGGGATTAGTTGAGTATGAGGTTGATGACAGCATGGTGTTAGAGGTAGTGACAGCTGAGGAGGAACCAATGCAGGACTTGGTCATGGCTCATCCTGACACAGGCCATAACTTGGTCCTATGGAGGGTCATGCACTCTCAACATACTCCATTGGAGGATGACCAGAGGTCTTTGATATTCAGAAGCAGGTGCACCATTCAAGAGAGGGTATGCAACTTGATCATTGATGGGGGGAGTTGTACCAATGTGGCTTCCATCACCCTAGTGAACAAGCTAAGTCTGATTACTCAAGAGCATCCACACCCCTATAAACTGAGATGGCTTAACAAGGGGGCTGAGGTGAGGGTTGATAGGCAATGCCTGGTGCCATTCTCTATTGGGAAGGTATACCAAGATGAGGTATTGTGTGATGTAGTACCAATGGATGCCTGTCACCTACTACTAGGGAGGCCTTGGGAGTTTGATAGAAACACCACTCATCAGGGTAGGGATAACACCTATAGTTTCAGGCATGGGGGAAAGAAGGTAACTTTGACACCTCTACCACCCAACCAGAGGAATTATGGGAGTCCCAATGTGCCAGAGGAGGTCAATGGGGTGTTGTTTTTATCAGAGGCAGCTATGATCAAGGAGATGAAGCAAGAACAACCTGTGATCATCTTGCTATCTAAGGAAGTAACAGAAGGGGAAGGTTCCAAGTTGCCAGCAGAGGTTGAACCTTTGATCTTGAGATACAAGGAGGTCTTTCCAAGAGAGTTACCAGATGGACTACCACCCCTAAGAGGGATTGAGCACCACATTGATTTGGTCCCAGGTTCTGTGCTGCCAAATAGGCCAGCCTACAGGAGTGACCCAACTGCCACCAAGGAGTTGCAGAAGCAGATTGAGGAGCTTATGAGCAAAGGGTTTGTGAGGGAGTCCCTAAGCCCTTGTGCTGTACCTGCTCTACTAGTGCCCAAGAAGGATGGCACCTGGAGGATGTGCACTGACAGCAGGGCAATCAACAACATTACAGTCAAGTATAGGTTCCCCATTCCAAGGCTAGATGACATGCTTGATGAGCTAAGTGGAGCTCAGGTCTTTTCTAAGATTGATCTAAGGCAGGGTTACCATCAGGTGAGGCTCAGAGAGGGGGATGAATGGAAGACTGCATTCAAGACAAAACATGGTCTGTATGAATGGCTTGTCATGCCATTTGGACTATCCAATGCACCAAGCACCTTCATGAGACTTATGACAGAAGTGTTGAGGCCTTGTTTGGGCAGGTTTGCTGTGGTTTACTTTGATGACATCCTAGTGTATAGTAGCAGCAGAGGGGAACATCTCAGGCACCTTGAAACAATCTTTGGGATCTTAAAGGAGCAGAAGCTGTATGGGAAGCTAGAGAAGTGTACCTTCATGGTTGAGGAGGTTGCATTTCTAGGGTACATTGTGTCAGGAAGAGGAATCTCAGTTGATCAGGAGAAGGTTGCAGCCATTCAAACATGGCCTACACCTAGAACCATCACTGAGGTGAGGGGGTTCCATGGGTTGGCTTCATTCTATAGGAGGTTCATCAAGAACTTCAGTTCAGTTGTAGCACCCATCACTGAGTGCTTGAAGAAAGGGGAGTTCCAGTGGACTGAGGAGGCCCAACAATCCTTTGAGAGGATCAAGAGGTTGATGTGTGAGACTCCAATCCTTAAACTACCTGACTTTGATCAGCTGTTTGAGGTGGAGTGTGATGCTAGTGGGGTTGGCATTGGGGCAGTGTTGATACAAGGGCAAAAGCCAGTTGCTTATTTCAGTGAGAAACTGAATGGTGCCAAGCTCAAGTACTCCACTTATGATAAGGAATTCTATGCCATCATCAGAGCAGTCATGCATTGGGGGCACTACTTGAAGCCAAAGCCTTTTGTTCTGCACTCAGATCATGAGGCATTGAAGTATATCAGTGGCCAACACAAGCTGAATCACAGGCATGCCAAGTGGGTAGAGTTTCTACAATCCTTTACTTTCTCTAGCAAGTATAAGGAGGGGAAACAGAATGTTGTGGCAGATGCACTGTCAAGGAGGCATTCTTTGTTAGCAGTCATGGAGCAAAGGGTGTTGGGGTTTGAATTTCTGAAAGAATTGTACAAGGAGGACCCTGACTTTGCTGAGGAATGGATCACACAAACTGGAGGAGGAAGGACTCAAGGGGGGAAGTACATGCTGCAGGAGGGGTTCTTGTTCCAAGGAAACAAGCTATGCATCCCAAGGGGTTCTTACAGGGATCTACTCATCAGGGAAGTACACTCAGGAGGACTAGGGGGACACTTTGGGGTTCAAAAGACACTTGAAATACTGCAGGATCAATTCTATTGGCCCAGGATGATAGGGGATGTTCAGGTTGTCCTCAGGAGGTGCTCCACATGTCAACAAGCCAAGAGCTCTTTCCAGACTGGACCTTACACTCCACTACCAGTGCCAAACAAACCTTGGGAGGATGTGAGCATGGACTTTATTGTTGCACTACCCAGAACACAAAGAGGTAAGGATTCTGTAATGGTTGTTGTTGACAGGTTTAGCAAGATGGCTCACTTTGTGGCTTGCAAGAAGACTGAGGATGCTGCAAGTGTTGCTGAGCTATACTTGAAGGAGATTGTGAGGCTGCATGGGGTTCCTAAATCAATAGTCTCAGACAGGGATGTTAAGTTCATGAGTTACTTCTGGAAAACACTATGGAGACTATTGAGGACCAGGCTTTTGTTCAGCACTTCTCACCACCCTCAGACTGATGGCCAAACTGAGGTCACAAACAAGACTCTAGGGAGGATCTTGAGGTGTCTGGTAAGCAAGTCCTTGAAGGATTGGGACTTGAAGCTGGCTCATGCTGAGTTTGCTTTCAACAGAGCACCCTCATCTGCAACAGGTCACAGCCCATTTGAGGTTGTCTATGGGATTAACCCACTTATGCCACTGGAATTAGCTAATATACCAAGGGAGGAGGTGAACTTTGATGCAAAGAGGAGGGTTGAGCAGATGGTGAAGCTTCATGAGGCAGTCAGAAAGCAGATAGAAAGAGCAAATGAGAGGTACAAGAAACAGTCCAAGGTTCCTAGGTCCAAGAAGGAGTTTGTGCCAGGGGATTTAGTGTGGCTCCACCTGAGGAAGGAGAGGTTCCCAGCTAGGAGGAAGAACAAACTCATGCCTAGAGCTGATGGTCCATTTGAAATCATAGAAAGTGTTGGTCCTAATGCATACAAGGTTGATCTACCAGGAGACTATGGGGTTCATGGCACTTTCAATGTAGGGGATCTCAGTCCATACTATGGGGATTCTGGAGATGAGGAGGCTACAGGCTTGAGGACAAGCCCAATTCAACCAGGGGAGGATGCAGCAGGAGCTGGGGCACAGGGCAGGGCAGAATTCAACACTAGGGACAGGGGCAGGCCAAGGGGGATCAAGGGGTGAGCATTGGCAACCAAGGGGAGGTCTACATGGGTATCCAAGGGTCAATCTGGGGGCAAGGGATGGGTAACAAAAGGGGGAGCTGCAAGCTGAGCCATGTTGGCCAGGACACGAGCCAGGACACGAGCCAGGACACGAGCCAAACAAGCCAAAGACAACCCACCAACACCCAACCACAAAATCACAAAAACAGCCTACAACAGCCACTTGGGGAAGCCATAACTACCACCACACTTCAAACCACCAGCTACCACCAAGCCCAGCTAAAACCTTACCCACCTAGGTCCAAAAAAGTCCTAGGGAACCAGTTCCAAAACACAACACAACTACCCTAAAAATCCAAATCAAAACAGCCTACCTAAAGCATAAAGCATAAAGCAGTCTTTCCATTTCTAGCTAAAAACTGAAAGACTATCTCCAAAAGTCTTTCCTTGTCTTCCCTACTATTAGAACTACTGCAGAAGAAGGTCAATGAGTATTAATGAGCTTCGTCCACAAGCTTCAAGCCAACACCAAGCAACAAAGCACAACCTGGAGCATGTCACTGTCATATGTCTGCAATTGTC
Source organism: Heliosperma pusillum (assembly GCA_022085475.1). Taxonomy (NCBI): domain Eukaryota; kingdom Viridiplantae; phylum Streptophyta; class Magnoliopsida; order Caryophyllales; family Caryophyllaceae; genus Heliosperma; species Heliosperma pusillum. Next base: position 13,566 of record JAIUZE010070481.1, read on the forward strand.
TGTTTTCAGTTTTCTTTTGTATTTTCAATCTGAAATTGTAGCCAGTAACTTGTCACGTTTATGTAGATTAATCCTGGCCCTTAGATGTTATTCTAGGGTTGTATTAGATCAAGCATTGAGGCCTATATAAGGACCCATGCTCTTTTGTACAAGGCAGTTGATTATTGAATGAAAAAACTGAGCATTGTTCTCATTTCCAAAATCTTTCCAACTTATGCATTGTCTTGGTTGAAAGTCAGGCCAGATAACTTCCTGTGCTAGGCTGTGGTTGTTGATCTAAGTCTGTGGCAAGTTAAGATATCCCTGTGCATAGACTGTGGGGTGTTTTGCTTGTGGTTTAGTTCAAGTCTGCTTACCTGTGCTTGGCTGTGGTAAGGAGCCTTAACTAGTCTAGTTTGTTGTTTGATTCCCTGTGTTGAGCTGTGGGAGTTGAGTAACATCCATATCCAGTGCTAGATAGGAGTCTAGGGTCCAATTCCTAACACACCCCTATAATATCACTGCATCTTGGTTGTTCGATTAAGGGAGGTTAACCTGTGCTAGGCTGTGGTTAAGCTCTCCTAATCGGCCAGGCCTGGTGGTCGCCCTGTGCTAGGCTGTGGGTGATCGACCTACGTCTGTTAGTGAGGTTAGTTTGGTTCTGTGCTAGGCTGTGAGCCAAGCTAAACTTGATGTCCAGGTTGAGGTCCAAACTTTTGCTTGTCTGTAGTTTGGGTCTTGATCATATCGAGCTTGTGTTAGGGAGGTGGACTTGTGTGGTTCAACTCCTTGGCTCGAGTAGGTTGTGGGTCGAGCCATGAGCCGGTCTTGTGGTCCTTGGTTCACAACCATATCTTTCATGTTTTTCATAGGCTTAGGAAACAAATAAACCCCCATAAGTCCCCCTTTTGTTGCTGCCACTTTGGGGCAGCCCCTTGGTTGTCATTCGGACTTTGGGCCGTTCATAGGGTCCTCCACAAAAACGCATAGACCCCCCTAAATTCGCTGCAATAATCATGTCACGTATATTCCAAATGAGATTTATTATATAGATGCACTATTGTGAGGACACTTACTCCAACACCAACTTCAACTTTCGAAACTCAAAACAAAGATCATCGGGTAATACCCGCATATCATTCAATGCATGAGAAGCTTTTCTACTAAGAGCATCGGCAACAACATTTGCCTTCCCTTCATGATATAGCAATTCGAAATCATAATCATTCACCAATTCCAACCATCTTCTTTGTCTCATATTCAACTCCTTTTGAATAAATATGTACTTCAAACTTTTGTGATCGGTGAATATACGACAATGAACACCAATAAGATAGTGTCGCCACACTTTCAAAGCATGAACCACGGCGGCCAATTCCAAATCATGAGTAGGATAGTTCACTTCATGAACTCTCAACTGTCTCAAAGCATAAGCCACAACTTTCCTACTTTGCATAAGTACACAACCCAATCCCATTTTGGAAGCATCACAATAGACATCAAAGTATACACCATCTTTGGGTAAAGTCAACACCGGGGCGGTAGTTAACCTTTTCTTTAACTCTTGAAACGCGGCTTCACAAGCATCATTCCATAGGAATTTGGTTTCTTTCTTCAAAAATTGGGTCATTGGTCTAGCAAGCTTTGAGAAATCCTTGACAAATCTACGGTAATAACCAGCTAAACCAAGAAAACTTCGAACTTCTCTAACATCGGTCGGACTCTTCCAATCAACCATGGCTTCAATCTTCGAAGGATCCACCATTACACCTTCTTTAGAAATTACATGCCCAAGAAAGGACACCTTAGCTAACCAAAATTCACACTTGGAGAATTTGGCAAACCACTTCTGACGACGAAGAACACCCAAAATAGTCCTTAGATGAATAGCATGATCTTCTTCGGTCTTGGAGAAAATAAGGATGTCGTCAATGAACACCACCACACACATGTCAAGGTACTCACTAAATGTGCGGTTCATTTGATCCATAAAAATAGCGGGAGCATTAGTCAATCCAAATGGCATCACCTTGAACTCATAATGACCATATCTTGTACTAAAAGCGGGCTTCGGTATATCAACATCACGAACGGGAATTTGGTGATAACCGGATCTCAAATCAATCTTGGAAAAAGTATAAGCACCCTTTAGTTGATCAAACAAATCTTCAATTCTTGGCAAAGGATACCTATTCTTGATTGTAATCCGATTCCACTCACGATAATCAATACAAAGCCTCATAGAACCATCTTTCTTCTTCACAAAGAGCACGGGAGCACCCCAAGGCGAGGCACTTGGTCGAATAAAACCCTTCTCAATCATATCATCAAGTTGCTTCCTTAACTCTTTCAACTCGATTGGAGCCATACGGTAAGGAGCTTTGGCTATTGGTCCGGAACCAGGTACAAGATCAATGGAAAACTCAACATCACGCTCGGGAGGAATCCCGGGCAAGTCTTCATGGAATACATCAACAAATTCACGAACTATAGGCACATCTTCAATATTTGGCAAAGAGGTAGTTGAAGAAGTCACAATACACAAGTTTGCTTGGTGACCCTTTCTTACCATACTCATCAACTTCATTGCGGATATCAAAGACACACCTTTTCGGGGATGAGATCCCTTATAGGTTATTCTAACTCCTAAAGGACTCTTTAAATAAATATTTTGATCTCTACACTCGAACCTAGCATGGTATAACGCTAACCAATCAATACCTAGAATTATATCGAACTCTCCTAGAGGAAACTTAAGGAGATTTGCGGGAAAGATAGCACCCGAAATAGATATTGGGTGTAACACCCCCATAATCCATTATATTTAAAATAGAGTTTTCATGTAAAATTCGGAATATGGATGTGTCACATTTGAACCAATTGTAGTATAAGTATTTAAATCTTGTAATTCAAAGGGGTAAATGTCCACGTCAATTAAAAACCAAAGAGTAAAATCCGATTACAACCAAATCCAAATGCTTGCGGAAGCGAATAAGTTTGATGATGCAAAATAAAGATAATCGTCTAAACATTGGTTTCCAATAAAAACAATAACGCGCGCGCTCTCCCGTGGTTCCCACGTTCTAGTTCCTTGGATTACCTGTCACACGATCTGCTCTCACAATAGTGGTCATAGCAGTTCCAATTAAGGACAAAACAAAAGAGGGTCAACAATAATGTTGAGTAAGGTAAACAATCCAAAAATAAATAAATAAGAGTTTTACTGAAAATTTAGAATTCCTAAGAAAGTAGAATATCATTGAGAAGTTCAAGTTTCTAAATAAGGAAATACGATCCAAAATAGTTAGTCCTTCCAAATCTTAAAACACTTTCCTTCGAAGAAAACATTTCTTCACTTTCTTTATAAGTAATGGATAGAGGCCGTATGGAGAGGATTCCCTCGCCCTAGTCCGGATAAGACGGGGTTCACCAAACCATGTACAATAACTGTCCAAAAATCCCGAGTGTGCACACCCCTCCAATGGCCAACCCCAAGGAGGAAGATAAGAGGACGGGGTCTCGATCAACTAACCCCCACCAGAAGCTCTGTATAGGAGGTCCCCTTTTATTATTTGGGAACAACCTACCCCTCTACCAACACCGTTCAAACCAAAAATCAAAACCCTTTCCAAACAATTAAATCCACTTCTTGAGATTAACCATCTCCATAATTTGTACAAAAGATCAAACGGTTTTGGTTTTCAAACTCTTAAAAGTTATGAGTCCTTTATTATTTTTCAATACTTCAAAGGATGGAATAACATCAATTATTTTTCAATGTTTCATCACAATAATCCAAACTTATAATAACAATCATTATAAACATTATACACAATATAACATTTGAAACAATACTCAATAGTTCAAGAAAAGTGTATGGACAAGCGTTTCCCTTACCTTATGAGCTGGTCTAGAAGTTTAAAGTGCTTCTTCTACAAATCCCGAGTCTACAATATACATAAAGTACTCGTTACTAAATTATTCCAGACGTTCCGTAACTAGTTCAATTGATTTTATGAATTTTACTCGGTTTTCGTTATGTTTCCATTTTTAACGTTTTGTTCCGAGTTTTATTCTTAAGAAAGCAAACTAAGTTCATGGTCAGAATATTTAAGAGTATTTTATCAAGTTGGTGCTTTTAGTTTAACAAGTTATTGCAGCAGGAGCTGGGGCACAGGGCATGGCAGAATTCAACAAGGGGGATCAAGGGGTAAGTATTGGTAACCAAGGGGAGGTCTACATGGGTATCCAGGGGTCAATCTGGGGGCAAGGGATGGGTAACAAAAGGGAAAGTTGCAAACTGATGAATGCTAGCCAAGATCATGTCACAAGGAGGGGCCATGATAGCCAGGACACGAGCCAAGACACGAGCCAAGCAAGCCAAAAACAAGGCCACCAACACCCCACCACAAAATCACAAAAACAGCCTACACCAGTCACTTGGGGAAGGCATAACTACCACCACACTCTGAACCACCAGCTACCACCAAGCCCAGCTAAAACCTTACCCACCTATGTCCAAAAAAGTCCTAGGGAACCAGTTCCAAAACACAACACAACTACCCTAAAAATCCAAATCAAAACAGCCTACCCAAAGCATAAAGCATAAAGCAGTCTTTCCATTTCTAGCTAAAAACTGAAAGACTATCTCCAAAAGTTTTTCCTTGTCTTCCCTACTATTAGAACTACTTCAGAAGAAGGTCAATGAGCATTAATGAGCTTCGTCCACAATCTTCAAGCCAACACCAAGCAACAAAACACAACCTGGAGCATGTCACTGTCATATGTCTGCATTTGTCTGTTTTCAGTTTTCTTTTGTATTTTCAATCTGAAATTGTAGCCAGTAACTTGTCACGTTTATGTAGATTAATCCTGGCCCTTAGATGTTATTCTAGGGTTGTATTAGATCAAGCATTGAGGCCTATATAAGGACCCATGCTCTTTTGTATAAGGCAGTTGTTATTGAATGAAAAAAAACTGAGCATTGTTCTCATTTCTAAAATCTTTCCAACTTATGCATTGTCTTGGTTGAAAGTCAGGCCAGATAACTTCCTGTGCTAGGCTGTGGTTGTTGATCTAAGCCTGTGGCAAGTTAAGATATCCCTGTGCATAGACTGTGGGGTGTTTTGCTTGTTGTTTAGTTCAAGTCTGCTTACCTGTGCTTGGCTGTGGTAAGGAGCCTTAACTAGTCTAGTTTGTTGTTTGATTCCCTGTGTTGAGCTGTGGGAGTTGAGTAACATCCATATCCAGTGCTAGTTAAGAGTCAAGAGTCCAAATACATACACACCCCCATAATATCACTGCAATTCTGGCATCAGAGCTTTGGTTGTGAGGCCATTGTTATCCTAACTACAACAAAAACACAAAAAATAACCCAATGAGTGAAGAGAGGCTTGCAGGTATTGAAGTCAAGGTGGATCAGCTAGCAGGCACTGTACATGTAGTGCTGGCTGCCTTGAACACTGTCATGGAGAACATTGCTCCTCCACTGAGGGGAAGACCACCCCCTAGAGGCAGAGGCAGAGGTCGTGGCCACATGGGCATGGGAAGAGGACAGCCCCTGCAGGAGGAAGAAGGGTCAGACTCAGGAGAAAGCAACAGAACCTATGAGGAAATTCCAGAGCACACTGACAAGCATCTCAAGGTAGAAATTCCTGAATTCTCTGGTAGTTTAAACCCTGATGATCTATTAGAATGGATTAGGGATGTTGAGAAGGTATTTGAATACAAGATTTACTCTGATATTAAGTCTTTTAAAGTTGCTGTGCTAAAATTGAAAGGATATGCATCCCTATGGTTTGATAACTTAAAGCACCAAAGGATTAAGGAGGGTAAGGAACCTCTTAGGTCTTGGTCAAAACTGAAAAAGAAGATGCTAAACAAATTGGTCACTAAAGACTACACCCAAGATCTGTTCATTAAACTATCCAAACTGAAACAAGAAGAGAGGTCTGTAGAAGCATACCTAAGGGACTTTGAGCAATTGACTCTCCAGTGTGAGGTCAATGAGAAACCTGAGCAAAGGATTGCCAGATTCTTAGAGGGTCTAGATAGGAGCATTGCTGCTAGAGTAAGAATGCAACCTTTGTGGTCTTATGATGATGTTGTCAACCTGGCTTTGAGGGTTGAAAAAATGGGGAAAACCAAACCAGCTCTACCTAAGCCTGTTACTAGACCTGCATACAAACCATACAGTGGTATTAGGATGGGAGAGACCCCTAAAACAACCAGCCAATCAACCACAGACAAAGGAAAAGGAGTTGTGAGCTCTAAACCCAACCCCACCCCAACTGAGAACAAAATCAGATGTTTCCAATGCCAAGGTTATGGTCACTTTAGGAAGGATTGTCCTTCTAAGAGAGCCATGACACTTATGGAGGTAGAAGAGTGGGAGAAGGAGGGATTAGTTGAGTATGAGGTTGATGACAGCATGGTGTTGGAGGTAGTGACAGCTGAGGAGGAACCAATACAGGACTTGGTCATGGCTCACCCTGACACAGGCCATAACTTGGTCCTATGGAGGGTTATGCACTCTCAACATACTCCATTGGAGGATGACCGGAGGTCCTTAATATTCAGAAGCAGATGCACCATTCAAGAGAGGGTCTGCAACTTGATCATTGATGGGGGGAGTTGTACCAATGTGGCTTCCATCACCCTAGTGAACAAGCTAAGTCTGATTACTCAAGAGCACCCACACCCCTACAAACTGAGATGGCTTAACAAGGGGGCTGAGGTGAGGGTTGATAGGCAATGCCTGGTCCCATTCTCTATTGGGAAGGTATACCAAGATGAAGTGTTGTATGATGTAGTACCAATGGATGCATGTCACCTACTGCTAGGGAGGCCTTGGGAGTTTGATAGGAACACCACTCACCAGGGGAGGGATAACACCTATAGCTTCAGGCATGGGGGAAAGAAGGTAACCTTGACACCTCTACCACCCAACCAGAGGAATTATGGGAGTCCCAATGTGCCAGAGGAGGTCAATGGAGTGTTGTTTTTATCAGAGGCAGCTATGATCAAGGAAATGAGGCAAGAACAACCTGTGATCATCTTGCTATCTAAGGAAGTTACAGAAGGGGAAGGTTCCAAGTTGCCAGCAGAGGTTGAACCTTTGATCTTGAGAGACAAGGAGGTCTTTCCAAGAGAATTACCAGATGGACTACCACCCCTAAGAGGGATTGAGCACCACATTGATTTGGTCCCAGGTTCTGTGCTGCCAAATAGGCCAGCCTACAGAAGTGACCCAACTGCCACCAAGGAGTTGCAGAAGCAGATTGAGGAGCTTATGAGCAAAGGGTTTGTGAGGGAGTCCCTAAGCCCTTGTGCTGTACCTGCTCTACTAGTGCCTAAGAAGGATGGCACCTGGAGGATGTGCACTGACAGCAGAGCAATCAATAACATAACAGTCAAGTATAGGTTCCCCATTCCAAGGCTAGATGACATGCTTGATGAGCTAAGTGGAGCTCAGGTCTTTTCCAAGATTGATCTAAGGCAGGGTTACCATCAAGTGAGGCTCAGAGAGGGGGATGAATGGAAGACTGCATTCAAGACAAAGCATGGTCTGTATGAATGGCTTGTCATGCCATTTGGACTATCCAATGCACCAAGCACCTTCATGAGACTTATGACAGAAGTGTTGAGACCTTGTTTAGGTAGGTTTGCTGTGGTTTACTTTGATGACATCCTAGTATATAGTAGCAGCAGAAGGGAACATCTCAGACACCTTGAAACAATCTTTGGGATCTTAAAGGAGCAGAAGCTGTATGGGAAGCTAGAGAAGTGTACCTTCATGGTTGAGGAGGTTGTATTTCTAGGGTACATTGTGTCAGGAAGAGGAATCTCAGTTGATCAGGAGAAAGTTGCAGCCATACAAACATGGCCTACACCTAAAACCATCACTGAGGTAAGGGGGTTCCATGGGTTGGCTTCATTCTATAGGAGGTTCATCAAGAACTTCAGCTCAGTTGTAGCACCCATCACTGAGTGCTTGAAGAAAGGGGAGTTCCAGTGGACTAAGGAGGCCCAACAATCCTTTGAGAGGATCAAGAGGTTGATGTGTGAGGCTCCAATCCTTAAACTACCTGACTTTGATCAGCTGTTTGAGGTGGAATGTGATGCTAGTGGGGTTGGCATTGGGGCAGTGTTGATACAAAGGCAAAAGCCAGTTGCTTATTTCAGTGAGAAACTGAATGGTGCCAAGCTCAAGTACTCCACTTATGATAAGGAATTCTATGCCATCATCAGAGCAGTCATGCATTGGGGGCACTACTTGAAGCCAAAGCCTTTTGTTCTGCACTCAGATCATGAGGCATTGAAAGATATCAGTGGCCAACACAAGCTGAATCACAGGCATGCCAAGTGGGTGGAGTTTCTACAATCCTTTACATTCTCTAGTAAGTATAAGGAGGGGAAACAGAATGTTGTGGCAGATGCACTGTCAAGGAGGCATTCTTTGTTAACAGTCATGGAGCAAAGGGTGTTGGGGTTTGAATTTCTGAAAGAATTGTACAAGGAGGACCCTGATTTTGCTGAGGAATGGATCACACAAACTGGAGGAGGAAGGACTCAAGGGGGGAAGTACATGCTGCAGGAGGGGTTCTTGTTCCAAGGAAACAAGCTATGCATCCCAAGGGGTTCTTACAGGGATCTACTCATCAGGGAAGTACACTCAGGAGGACTAGGGGGACACTTTGGGGTTCAAAAAACACTTGAAATACTGCAGGATCAATTCTACTGGCCCAGGATGATAGGGGATGTTCAGGTTGTCCTCAGGAGGTGCTCCACATGTCAACAAGCCAAGAGCTCTTTCCAGACTGGACCTTACACTCCACTACCAGTGCCAAACAAACCTTGGGAGGATGTGAGCATGGACTTTATTGTTGCACTACCCCGAACACAAAGAGGTAAGGATTCTGTAATGGTTGTTGTTGACAGGTTTAGCAAGATGGCTCACTTTGTGGCTTGCAAGAAGACTGAGGATGCTGCAAGTGTTGCTGAGCTATACTTGAAGGAGATTGTGAGACTACATGGGGTTCCTAAGTCAATAGTCTCAGACAGGGATGTCAAGTTCATGAGTTACTTCTGGAAAACACTATGGAGGCTCTTGAAGACCAGGCTTTTGTTCAGTACTTCTCACCACCCTCAGACTGATGGCCAAACTGAGGTCACAAACAAGACTCTAGGGAGGATCTTGAGGTGTCTGGTCAGCAAGTCCTTGAAGGATTGGGACTTGAAGCTAGCGCATGCTGAGTTTGCTTTCAACAGAGCACCCTCATCTGCAACAGGTCACAGCCCATTTGAGGTTGTCTATGGGATTAATCCACTTATGCCACTGGAATTAGCTAACATACCAAGGGAGGAGGTGAACTTTGATGCAAAGAGGAGGGTTGAGCAGATGGTGAAGCTTCATGAGTCAGTCAGAAAGCAAATAGAAAGGGCAAATGAGAGGTACAAGAAACAGTCCAAGGTTCCTAGGTCCAAGAAGAAGTTTGTGCCAGGGGATTTAGTGTGGCTCCACTTGAGGAAGGAGAGGTTCCCAGCTACGAGGAAGAACAAACTCATGCCTAGAGCTGATGGTCCATTTGAAATCATAGAAAGTGTTGGTCCTAATGCATATAAGGTTGATCTACCAGGAGACTATGGGGTTCATGGCACTTTCAATGTAGGGGATCGCAGTCCATACTATGGGGATTCTGGGGATGAGGAGGCTACAGGCTTGAGGACAAGCCCAATTCAACCAGGGGAGGATGCAGCAGGAGCTGGGGCACAGGGCAGGGCAGAATTCAACAAAGGGGATCAAGGGGTAAGCATTGGTAACCAAGGGGAGGTCTACATGGGTATCCAGGGGTCAATCTGGGGACAAGGGATGGGTAACAAAAGGGAAAGTTTCAAACTGATGAATGCTAGCCAAGATCATGTCACAAGGAGGGTCCATGATAGCCAGGACACGAGCCAAGACACGAGCCAAGCAAGCCAAAAACAAGGCCACCAACACCCCACCACAAAATCACAAAAAACAGCCTACACCAGTCACTTGGGGAAGGCATAACTACCACCACACTCTGAGTCACCAGCTACCACCAAGCCCAGCTACAACCTTACCCACCTAGGTCCAAAAAAGTCATATGGAACCAGTTCCAAAACACAACACAACTACCCTAAAAATCCAAATCAAAACAGCCTACCCAAAGCATAAAGCATAAAGCAGTCTTTCCATTTCTAGCTAAAAACTGAAAGACTATCTCCAAAAGTTTTTCCTTGTCTTCCCTACTATTAGAACTACTGCAGAAGAAGGTCAAGGAGCATTGATGAGCCTCGTCCACAAGCTTCAAGCCAACACCAAGCAACAAACACAACCTGGAGCATGTCACTATCAAATGTCTGCATTTTGTCTGTTTTCTTTTGTATTGCCAGTCTGTATTTGTAGCCAGTATTTTGTTATCTTTCAGCAACTAATCGTGGCCCTTAGATGATCCTCTAGGGTTGTATTAGATCAAGCATTGAGGCCTATATAAGGACCCATGCTCTTTTGTACAAGGCAGTTGATTATTGAATGAAAAAACTTGAGCATTGTTCTCATTTCCAAAATCTTTCCAACTTGTGCTTGTCTTAGTTGAAAGTCAGGCCTGATAACATCCTGTGCTAGGCTGTGGTTGTTGATCTACGTCTGTGGCAAGTTAGATATCCCTGTGCATAGACTGTGGGGTGTTTGCTTGTTGTTTAGTTCAAGTCTGCTTACCTGTGCTTGGCTGTGGTAAGCAGTCTTAGCTAGTCTAGGTTGTTGTTTGATTCCCTGTGTTGAGCTGTGGGAGTTGAGTAACATCCATATCCAGTGCTAGATAGGAGTCTAGGGTCCAATTCCTAACACACCCCTATAATATCACTGCAATTCTGGCATCAGAGCTTTGGTTGTGAGGCCATTGTTATCCTAACTACAACAAAAACACAAAAAAATAACCCAATGAGTGAAGAGAGGCTTGCAGGTATTGAAGGCAAGGTGGATCAGCTAGCAGGCAGTGTCAATGTAGTGCTGGCTGCCTTGAACACTGTCATGGAGAACATTACACACCCACTGAGGGGAAGACCACCCCCTAGGGGCAGAGGCAGAGGTCGTGGCCACATGGGCATGGGAAGAGGACAGCCCCTGCAGGAGGAAGAAGGGCCAGACTCAGGTGAAAGCAACATAACCTATGAGGAGATTCCAGAGCACACTGACAAGCATCTCAAGGTAGAAATTCCTGAATTCTCTGGTAGCTTAAACCCTGATGATCTATTAGAATGGATTAGGGATGTTGAGAAGGTATTTGAATACAAGAGTTACTCTGATATTAAGTCTTTTAAAGTTGATGTGCTAAGATTAAAAGGATATGCATCCCTGTGGTTTGATGACTTAAAGCACCAAAGGATTAAGGAGGGTAAGGAACCTCTTAGGTCTTGGTCAAAACTGAAAAAGAAGATGCTAAACAAATTTGTCACTAAAGACTACACCCAAGATCTGTTCATTAAACTATCCAAACTGAAACAAGAAGAGAGGTCTGTAGAAGCATACCTAAGGGACTTTGAGCAATTGACTCTCCAGTGTGAGGTCAATGAGAAACCTGAGCAAAGGATTGCCAGATTCTTAGAGGGTATAGATAGGAGCATTGCTGCTAGAGTAAGGATGCAACCTTTGTGGTCTTATGATGATGTTGTCAACCTGGATTTGAGGGTTGAAAAAATGGGGAAAACCAAACCAGCTCTACCTAAGCCTGTTACTAGACCTGCATACAAACCTTACAGTGGTATTAGGATGGGAGAGACCCCTAAAACAACCAGCCAGTCAACCACAGACAAAGGAAAGGGAGTTGTGAACTCTAAACCCAACCCCACCCCAACTGAGAACAAAATCAGGTGTTTCCAATGCCAAGGTTATGGTCACTTTAGGAAGGACTGTCCTTCTAAGAGAACCATGACACTTATGGAGGTAGAAGAGTGGGAGAAGGAGGGATTAGGTGAGTATGAGGTTGATGACAGCATGGTGTTAGAGGTAGTGACAGCTGAGGAGGAACCAATGCAGGACTTGGTCATGGCTCATCCTGACACAGGCCATAACTTGGTCCTATGGAGGGTCATGCACTCTCAACATACTCCATTGGAGGATGACCAAAGGTCCTTGATATTCAGAAGCAGATGCACCATTCAAGAGAGGGTCTGCAACTTGATCATTGATGGGGGGAGTTGTACCAATGTGGCTTCCATCACCCTAGTGAACAAGCTAAGTCTGATTACTCAAGAGCATCCACACCCCTACAAACTGAGATGGCTAAACAAGGGGGCTGAGGTGAGGGTTGATAGGCAATGCCTGGTCCCATTCTCTATTGGGAAGGTATACCAAGATGAAGTGTTGTGTGATGTAGTACCAATGGATGCCTGTCACCTACTACTAGGGAGGCCTTGGGAGTTTGATAGGAACACCACTCATCAGGGGAGGGATAACACCTATAGCTTTAGGCATGGGGGAAAAGAAGGTAACCTTGACACCTCTACCACCCAACCAGAGGAATTATGGGAGTCCCAAGGTGCCAGAGGAGGTCAATGGGGTGTTGTTTTTATCAGAGGCAGTTATGATCAAAGAGATGAGGCAAGAACAACCTGTGATCATCTTGCTATCTAAGGAAGTTACAGAAGGGGAAGGCTCCACATTACCAGCAGAGGTTGAACCTTTGATCTTGAGATACAAGGAGGTCTTTCCAAGAGAATTACCAGATGGACTACCACCCCTAAGAGGGATTGAACACCACATTGATTTGGTCCCAGGTTCTGTGCTGCCAAATAGGCCAGCCTACAGGAGTGACCCAACTGCCACCAAGGAGTTGCAGAAGCAGATTGAGGAGCTTATGAGCAAAGGGTTTGTGAGGGAATCCCTAAGCCCTTGTGCTGTAGCTGCTCTACTAGTGCCCAAGAAGGATGGCACCTGGAGGATGTGCACTGACAGCAGGGCAATCAACAACATTACAGTCAAGTATAGGTTCCCCATTCCAAGGCTAGATGACATGCTTGATGAGCTAAGTGGAGCTCAGGTCTTTTCTAAGATTGATCTAAGGCAGGGTTACCATCAGGTGAGGCTCAGAGAGGGGGATGAATGGAAGACTGCATTCAAGACAAAACATGGTCTGTATGAATGGCTTGTCATGCCATTTGGACTATCCAATGCACCAAGCACCTTCATGAGACTTATGACAGAAGTGTTGAGGCCTTGTTTAGGCAGGTTTGCTGTGGTTTACTTTGATGACATCCTAGTGTATAGTAGCAGCAGAGGGGAACATCTCAGACACCTTGAAACAATCTTTGGGATCTTAAAGGAGCAGAAGCTGTATGGGAAGCTAGAGAAGTGTACCTTCATGGTTGAGGAGGTTGCATTTCTAGGGTACATTGTGTCAGGAAGAGGAATCTCAGTTGATCAGGAGAAGGTTGCAGCCATACAAACATGGCCTACACCTAAAACCATCACTGAGGTAAGGGGGTTCCATGGGTTGGCTTCATTCTATAGGAGGTTCATCAAGAACTTCAGTTCAGTTGTAGCACCCATCACTGAGTGCTTGAAGAAAGGGGAGTTCCAGTGGACTGAGGAGGCCCAACAATCCTTTGAGAGGATCAAGAGGTTGATGTGTGAGACTCCAATCCTTAAACTACCTGACTTTGATCAGCTGTTTGAGGTGGAATGTGATGCTAGTGGGGTTGGCATTGGGGCAGTGTTGATACAAGGGCAAAAGCCAGTTGCTTATTTCAGTGAGAAACTGAATGGTGCCAAGCTCAAGTACTCCACTTATGATAAGGAATTCTATGCCATCATCAGAGCAGTCATGCATTGGGGGCACTACTTGAAGCCAAAGCCTTTTGTTCTGCACTCAGATCATGAGGCCTTGAAATATATCAGTGGCCAACACAAACTAAATCACAGACATGCCAAGTGGGTAGAGTTTCTACAATCCTTTACATTCTCTAGTAAGTACAAGGAAGGGAAACAGAATGTTGTGGCAGATGCACTGTCAAGGAGGCATTCTTTGTTAGCAGTCATGGAGCAAAGGGTGTTGGGGTTTGAATTTCTGAAAGAATTGTACAAGGAGGACCCTGACTTTGCTGAGGAATGGATCACACAAACTGGAGGAGGAAGGACTCAAGGGGGGAAGTACATGCTGCAGGAGGGGTTCTTGTTCCAAGGAAACAAGCTATGCATCCCAAGGGGTTCTTACAGGGATCTACTCATCAGGGAAGTACACTCAGGAGGACTAGGGGGACACTTTGGGGTTCAAAAGACACTTGATATACTGCAGGATCAATTCTACTGGCCCAGGATGATTGGGGATGTTCGGGTTGTCCTCAGGAGGTGCTCCACATGTCAACAAGCCAAGAGCTCTTTCCAGACTGGACCTTACACTCCACTACCAGTGCCAAACAAACCTTGGGAGGATGTGAGCATGGACTTTATTGTTGCACTACCCAGAACACAAAGAGGTAAGGATTCTGTAATGGTTGTTGTTGACAGGTTTAGCAAGATGGCTCACTTTGTGGCTTGCAAGAAGACTGAGGATGCTGCAAGTGTTGCTGAGCTATACTTGAAGGAGATTGTGAGGCTACATGGGGTTCCTAAGTCAATAGTCTCAGACAGGGATGTCAAGTTCATGAGTTACTTCTGGAAAACACTATGGAGGCTCTTGAAGACCAGGCTTTTGTTCAGTACTTCTCACCACCCTCAGACTGATGGCCAAACTGAGGTCACAAACAAGACTCTAGGGAGGATCTTGAGGTGTCTGGTCAGCAAGTCCTTGAAGGATTGGGACTTGAAGCTAGCTCATGTTGAGTTTGCTTTCAACAGAGCACCCTCATCTGCAACAGGTCACAGCCCATTTGAGGTTGTCTATGGGATTAATCCACTTATGCCACTAGAATTAGCTAACATACCAAGGGAGGAGGTGAACTTTGATGCAAAGAGGAGGGTTGAGCAGATGGTGAAGCTTCATGAGGCAGTCAGAAAGCAAATAGAAAGGGCAAATGAGAGGTACAAGAAACAGTCCAAGGTTCCTAGGTCCAAGAAGGAGTTTATGCCAGGGGATTTAGTGTGGCTCCACTTGAGGAAGGAGAGGTTCCCAGCTAAGAGGAAGAACAAACTCATGCCTAGAGCTGATGGTCCATTTGAAATCATAGAAAGTGTTGGTCCTAATGCATATAAGGTTGATCTACCAGGAGAATATGGGGTTCATGGCACTTTCAATGTAGGGGATCTCAGTCCATACTATGGGGATTCTGAAGATGAGGAGGCTACAGGCTTGAGGACAAGCCCAATTCAACCAGGGGAGGATGCAGCAGGAGCTGGGGCACAGGGCAGGGCAGAATTCAACAAAGGGGATCAAGGGGTAAGCATTGGTAACCAAGGGGAGGTCTACATGGGTATCCAGGGGTCAATCTGGGGACAAGGGATGGGTAACAAAAGGGAAAGTTTCAAACTGATGAATGCTAGCCAAGATCATGTCACAAGGAGGGTCCATGATAGCCAGGACACGAGCCAAGACACGAGCCAAGCAAGCCAAAGACAAGCCCACCAACACCCCACCACAAAATCACAAAAACAGCCTACACCAGTCACTTGGGGAAGGCATAACTACCACCACACTCTGAACCACCAGCTACCACCAAGCCCAGCTAAAACCTTACCCACCTAGGTCAAAAAAAGTCCTAGGGAACCAGTTCCAAAACACAACACAACTACCCTAAAAATCCAAATCAAAACAGCCTACCCAAAGCATAAAGCATAAAGCAGTCTTGCCATTTCTAGCTAAAAACTGAAAGACTATCTCCAAAAGTCTTTCCTTGTCTTCCCTACTATTAGAACTACTGCAGAAGAAGGTCAAGGAGCATTGATGAGCCTCGTCCACAAGTTCCAAGCCAACACCAAGCAACAAGCACAACCTGGAGCATGTCATTGTCAAATGCCTGCATTTTGTCTGTTTTATTGTTTTTCTTTTGGCATTAGCAGTCTGTATTTCTAGCCAGTATTTTGTCATCTTTTAATAGTTAATCTTGGCCCTTAGATGATACTCTAGGGTTGTAATCAGATCAAGCATTGAGGCCTATATAAGGACCCATGCTCTTTTGTACAAGGCAGTTGATTATTGAATGAAAAACTTGAGCATTGTTCTCATTTCCAAAATCTTTCCAACTTGTGCTTTGTCTTAGTTGAAAGTCAGGCCTGATAACATCCTGTGCTAGGCTGTGGTTGTTGATCTAAGTCTGTGGCAAGTTAGATATCCCTGTGCATAGACTGTGGGGGGTTTGCTTGTTGTTTAGTTCAAGTCTGCTTACCTGTGCTTGGCTGTGGTAAGGAGTCTTAGCTAGTCTAGTTTGTTGTTTGATTCCCTGTGTTGAGCTGTGGGAGTTGAGTAACATCCATATCCAGTGCTAGATAGGAGTCTAGGGTCCAATTCCTAACACACCCCTATAATATCACTGCAAAGTCCATACTAACATCCTCCCAAGGCTTGTCTGGGACTGGCAAGGGGGTGTATGCTCTAGCCTGAAAGAATGACTTGGACCTCTGGCAAGCACTACACCTTCTTATCACATCCTGAACATCTCCCAACATCCTTGGCCAATAGAATTGTTCCTGCAGCATGTCATAGGTCTTCTGGATGCCAAAGTGGCCATCTAGACCATTTGAGTGAACCTCTTTCACTAACAACCCCCTATAAGGACCCTTTGGTATACAGAGTTTGTTCCCTAGGAACAAGAATCCTTCCTGCTCTGAGTATCTACTCCCATTCTTAGTGGTGCCCTCCAATCTTGCCACCCAGTCTTCTTTGAAATCAGGATCCTCCCTATAAAGCTCCTTCATGTGCTCAAACCCAAGCACTCTTTGCTCCATGTATGTCAGCATCATGGTTCTCCTTGACAAAGCATCTGCCACTTCATTGTTTTTCCCCTCAATGTACTTACTGGAGAATGAGAAGGACTGCAAATACTCCACCCACTTAGCATGCCTAGCATTCAACTTATGTTGCCTATTGATGTACTTGAGTGCCTGGTGGTCAGAGTGTAATACAAAGGGTTTGGGCTTCAGGTAGTGACCCCAATGGTTCAAGGCTCTGACTATGGCATAGAATTCTTTGTCATAGGTTGAGTAGTTGAGCTTAGCACCACTCAGCTTCTCACTAAAGTAGGCCACAGGTTTTTGCTCTTGCATTAGGACAACACCAATGCCTATGCCACTAGCATCACATTCTACTTCAAATAGTTTGTTAAAATCAGGGAGAACAAGTATGGGAGACTCACACAAGAGGTCTTTGATGATATTGAAGGCCCTCTCAGCCTTGTCATTCCACCTAAACTCTCCTTTCTTCATGCACTCAGTTAAGGGGGCCATGATGGAACTGAATCCTTTGATGAACCTCCTGTAGAAGGAAGCCAGTCCATGGAAGCTCCTCACTTCAGTTATAGTTTTGGGGACCTGCCACTCCCTTATGGCTTTTACCTTGTCTTGATCAACAGCCACTCCTTCTTTGGAAATAATGAACCCCAAAAACTGCACCTCTTCCTGCATGAATGTACACTTTTCCATCTTGCCAAACAACTTGTGTTTCCTCAGGACTTCAAATAACAATCTCAGGTGTTGGAGGTGTTCTTCTGTTGAGGGGCTGTAGACCAATATGTCATCAAAGTATACAACAATGAATTTCCCCAGATAGGGCCTTAAAACCTCAGTCATCAACCTCATAAAGGTACTTGGAGCATTAGATAAACCAAAGGGCATGACCAACCATTCATACAATCCATGCTTGGTCTTGAAGGCTGTCTTCCACTCATCCCCAGCCCTGATCCTTACTTGGTGATAGCCCTGCCTTAGGTCAATCTTGGAGAAGACCTGAGCCCCACTCGGCTCATCCAGGATATCATTCAACCTTGGTATAGGGAACCTGTATTTGATGGTAATGTTGTTGATGGCTCTACTGTCTATGCACATTCTCCAGGACCCATCCTTCTTGGGCACTAGCAAGGCAGGAACTGCACATGGGCTTAGGGACTCCCTTACAAAACCCTTGCTGAGTAAGTCACCAACCTGAGCTTGCAGCTCTTGCGTGGCCTTTGGATCACTTCTGTAAGCAGGTTTGTTGGGTAGCATTGCTCCAGGAATGAGATCAATATGATGCTCTATCCCTCTAAGAGGGGGTAGTCCACTAGGCAAGTCAGCAGGGAACACATCCCCATAATCCTTCAGTACTTGTTGAACCTCAGCTGGAATGTTTCCTTGGGGAAGTAGGACCTCTTTGGTTAGTTTGAAACACCAAACTAGGGGCTAAGACAAGAATAGGAAACATACAACACAAGATAAGGACAAGATAGATAAACCCTGTATTCAGGGCTACCAAGACAAGCACAGGTAGCTCTAAATGTAGTGAATCCCAAGCTAAACTCACTCACTAAGACAAGCACAAGTGAATGACCCTAACTCAGGCCAACAAACTAAGACTAGCACAAGTTTTGTTGAGGGTTTTGAGCTAACGAAGACTGGCACAGGTTAACAAAGAAAGAGTGAAAACTCTAGTTTTATCATTCAGCATTCTGAGTTTCTTTCAAGACAAAAGGCTCTTTATATAGAGCATTACAAAAGATCTTCACCATCCAACATAAGACTACATCTAAGGGCTCAAAAGGACCCTTGAAATAACAACAAATGAGATACAAAAGTCTACTAGTAAGACGAGCAAAAACAGACTGCAGCAACTTCAGAAAAAGCAACTGAAAAGTAAGTTTGTCTCCTTTCCTGAAATGGCATTGTTTGAGCAGTTTTTTATGGGGTTGTTTTGGCTGTCTGGTGCTTCAAAGGGAACCTTGAGAGGGACTTCTAAGGTCCTTCCAACGTCCTTATTAATACTACTAAGGGTCACACAAAAGTAAGATGCCTTTGTTCATCCATTGGTCTTGAAACCAGCCTGGCTCTCAAAGTGACTGGTTAACTTGTGGGCTGTTTTACTTGAACTTCCAAGGACAATTTGGAAAACTTATCCTGGACTTTTTTGTAGCTAAGGCCCTCAACTAGATGTGAAAAGAAGTTGGAGCCCTTGCTTGGACAATTGCTGTAGGATATGTGGCCTGGAACTGGTACTGATGTCTGTGGAATCCTTCTGGCTGTTGCTGACTTGGGACCTTGTTACTCTGGTTGGCATGGCTTGTATTGATAATGTTGTTGCTTGATCATGAGCCTTTGAGGGTGTCATGGCTTGGTTGTGTGTTGCTTGGACATGGTTACCTTTTGTTGCTTTTGAAGACTTAGTTGTTTGGACTTGATCTGCCTTGGATTGAACATGGGTGTCTTTGTTGGTTGTTGCCTGAACTGGATTATCAAATGAGGTTGCTCCCCTAGCTCCTGCTTCATCCTCCCCAGGTTGGAAAGATTTGAGCATCAAATCTCCAGGGTTCTCTTCTTCACTGTCATAGTAGGGGCTAAGGTCTCCTATGTTAAATGTTCCATGAACTCCATATTCACCTGGCAAATCTACCTTGTAAGCATTGGCTCCCACCTTCTCTATGACTTCAAAAGGGCCTTCTACTCTAGGCATAAGTTTGTTCTTTCTTTTGCTTGGGAACCTTTCCTTTCTGAGGTGTAACCACACCAGGTCACCTGCCTGAAACTCCTTCTTTCCTCTTGGCACCTTGGCTTTGATTTTGTACTGCTCATTAGTCTTCTCTATGTTTCTCTTAACCTGTTCATGCAACCTGAGCATTTGCTCCACCCTCTTCTTGGCATCATAGTTCAGTATCTCTTTAGGCACATTGGATAGCTCCATAGGCATGAGTGGATTGCTGCCATAGACCACCTCAAAGGGACTGTGGCCAGTACTTGATGAAGGGGCCCTGTTGAAGGCAAATTCTGCTTGGGCTAGTTTGAGATCCCAATCTCTTAATGACTTCTTCACAATGCACCTCAGTATTCTCCCTAGGGTTTTGTTGGTGATTTCTGTTTGACCATCAGTTTGAGGATGGTGTGATGTACTAAAGAGCAGCCTGGTGTCTAGGAGCTTCCACAGGGTCTTCCAGAAGTAACTCATGAACTTTGTATCCCTGTCTGCAACAATTGATCTAGGCACCCCATGTAGTTTGACTACTTCTTTGAAGTAAAGCTCAGCAACCCCTGAGGCATCCTCAGTCTTCCTACATGGCACAAAGTGAGCCATTTTGCTAAATCTGTCAACCACAACCATGATGGAATCCTTTCCCCTAGGAGTCTTGGGCAGAGCCACAATGAAATCCATGCTGATGTCTTCCCAAGGTTTGTCAGGTACAGGCAGTGGAGTGTAAGGTCTTGCTTGGAAAGAACTCTTTGCCTTTTGGCAAGTAGAACACCTCCTAAGAATAGCTTGAACATCCCCTTCCATCCTAGGCCAGTAAAATTGATCTTGCAGGATATCCATGGTCTTCTGTACCCCAAAATGTCCTGCTAGCCCATTAGAGTGGACTTCCCTCACCAATAGGTCCCTGTATGAGCCTCTAGGGACACACAATTTGTTCCCCTTAAACAGGTAACCTTCCTGCAGCTGATACTTGGTCTCTTTTACTCTAGGATTGTTCTGCAGGGCTAACCAATCTTCCATGAAATCAGGATCATCCTGGTACAGCTCCTTCATAAATTCAAAGCCTAGCACCCTTTGTTGGATTGTCACCAGCATAGAATGTCTCCTAGACAAGGCATCTGCTACCACATTTGACTTTCCTTCCTTGTATTTGCTAGAGAAGTTAAAGGACTGAAGGTATTCAACCCATTTTGCATGCCTTGCACTGAGCTTGTGTTGGCTATTTATGTATTTCAGGGCCTCATGATCAGAGTGAAGTACAAAAGGCTTGGGTTTGAGATAATGGCTCCAGTACATGAGGGCTCTCACCAAGGCATAAAACTCCTTGTCATATGTGGAGTAATTGAGCTTAGCCCCATTGAGCTTCTCACTGAAGAAGGCCACAGGATTCCTTCCTTGGATGAGTACTGCTCCAATCCCTACCCCACTTGCATCACACTCTACTTCAAATAGTTGATCAAAATCAGGTAGAGCTAGTATAGGTGCCTCACAAAGCTTCTTTTTTATGAGCTCAAAGGCTGCTTGTGCCTGTTCAGTCCACTTGAACTCACCCTTCTTCATCCCTTCTGTTACAGGCACCATGATAGTGCTGAATCCTTGTATGAACCTTCTATAGAAGGAGGCTAGGCCATGAAAACCCCTAACCTCAGTGATGTTCTTGGGAATAGGCCAAGACTTGATGGCTGCAATCTTCTCCTGATCCACAGATATGCCCTTGGAAGAGATGACATACCCCAAGAATTTAACCTCCTCAGCCATGAAAGTACACTTCTCCATTTTCCCAAAGAGCTTATGCTCTCTCAGTTTTAGAAACAACAACTTTAGATGGTTCAGATGTTCAGATTTGCCCTTACTATAGACCAGGATATCATCAAAGTACACCACAATGAACTGACCTATGAAAGGCCTTAAGACTTCAGTCATAAGCCTCATGAATGTACTAGGGGCATTGGAGAGACCAAATGGCATTACCAGCCATTCATAGAGCCCATGCTTGGTTTTAAATGCTGTTTTCCACTCATCCCCCTCCCTGATTCTCACCTGGTGGTAACCTTGCCTAAGATCTATCTTGGAGAATAGGCTGGCTCCACTTAACTCATGCAACATGTCATCCAGCCTTGGGATGGGGAACCTGTACTTGACAGTGATATTGTTAATGGCCCTGCTGTCAATACACATTCTCCATGAACCATCCTTCTTAGGGACTAGGAGGGCAGGCACTGCACAAGGACTCAAAGATTCCCTGACAAATCCCTTTGACATCAGCTCCTCTACCTGCCTCTGCAACTCTTGGGTGGACTTGGGGTCACTCCTGTATGCTGGCCTGTTAGGTAGCATGGCACCTGGAATGAGGTCTATCTGGTGCTCTATGCCCCTTAGGGGGGGAAGTCCTGATGGTAGTTCTTCTGGAAATACATCCTCATGCTCACTGATCAGCTCCTTTACCTCTGGGGGCACCTCAACTGGTTCCTCAACCTGTTTGGATAAGAGGAAATATACAGGTTGTTCTTGTTCCACCTCTCTGAGCATGGCTGCCTCTGTGAGGAAAAGAACCTCCTTGGATCCACTGGTACTAGGACTACCATAGTCCCTAGTGTTTGGGGGTAAAGGTGTCAGGACTATCCTTTGATTCCCATGTCTAAAAGTGTACACATTGCTCTTCCCTTTATGCAAGGCATCTTTATCAAACTCCCATGGTCTGCCCAGCAGTAAATGGCATGCATCCATAGGCACTACATCACAAGTCACCTCATCCTTGTAGGTGCCCCCAATAGAGAAGGACACTAAACATTGTTGATCAACCCTTACTTCAGCACCCTTGCTCAACCATCTGAGTTTGTAAGGGTTGGGGTGGGGTTTGGTCTCCAAGTCAAGCTTGTTAACCAAGGTAACTGAGGCTACATTGGTGCAACTTCCCCCATCTATGATCACATTACAAACCCTCCCTTGAATAGTACACCTGCTCCTAAAGATTAGAGATCTCTGGTCTTCTTCTAGAGGTTGATGCTGAGAGTGCATAACTGTAACAACCCGAAAAATACCCGATTTTTCTAGTAAAAATATTTACTAACACTTTTCAGTAGAACTTAAGTTTTTAAAATAGGAATTTTTGTTCCAAGTCTTATTTTGAAATTCCGCGTTCGTATTTGGAATTTCTGAGAGATTTCATGAAAAGACTGTTTTTAGTCATCTTTGACTTTTCTTGACTTTTAAGTCGTCTTTGACTTTTCCTTGACTTTTTAAAGTCGTCATTGACTTTTTCTTGACTTTTAAGTCGTCCTAAACTTTTCTTGACTTTTAAGTCATCTTCGACTTTTCTCGACTTTTCAGTCAACTTTGACTTCCGTTGACTTTTTCCCGACTCGCCTCATAAGTTTGAAGACCGAAATTTTATTTTAAAAAAATAATATTTTTGATTTATTTTTGATTTAGATTTATTAAGATTTATCATAATTTAATATAATTATTTTGAATTTATTCGGAATTTAAAGAATAACGTTTACGGTTTTAACCGAACGTCATTTAACTATTCCCGACTCATCGTAAATCTCGTAACAAATTCAAAACTCGACTTTGGCATGAGTCACACGCGCGTGTCATTTTTTTCCACTCACCATAAGATATTTTAATTGTTTCGATTAAACTAATATTAGATATTTGTTACTTTATCGATCAGTTAACGAAAATTACGCAAATCGCTCAAAATCAGACCCGATATCACCCAACATCACACGGCTCTTTCCTCTTCTAATAGGCTTGATATTTTGCTTTCTTTTCATTAATATAACATAATATCTAGATATTTAATATAATTAACGTAATATTTAATCAATTACCGTAATATAATTATTTAACGCGAGTTAATTCCGTAACAACAATTTCACAATCCGACTCCATATTTCCTCTATAATACACGGCTCCCTCACCCAACATAACTCACCAACAACTTTTCATTTTTCAACAAATCAAATAAAGATCAAAATATCACTTTCTTTAATCGTTCATCTTTTGTTCTTCATCGTTCTTGAGCAAAACCTCCATAAATCCTTCATTTCTTAATTAAATCCATCCTAATTTATATTTCTAGGATCTCCTCCTCGCTCCCCATCTTCACGTATGTTTTATTTTCAATTCCGTCAAGATCATTTTCAAACACTTTAATTATGGAAATTTATATTTAAGTTCTAATAATGTTTTCATTGTTATTTCTTATAGGTGAAGACTTTGAAGACGAGTTTGGAGACTCGTATATTTTGGGTGAAGATTAGTAGGAGGGTTTTCTTGGGTTATACTTCTTATTATTTTGTGCTAAGTGGTTTTTGCTAGCTAAGGTAACAATTCCGATTTACTCGACGAATTAATGTCACATAGCTTTTAGTTTTTGTTCATATCATGGTTATTTATGATTTTAGTTAGTAACATAGTCTTTAGTTTTGTTCCTTTTGATTTTGGTTCATCTTTATTGTTGGTTCATGTTTTTATGATTTATGGATTTTTAGTTAATAATATGTTAAGTAGTGGTTATTATGTTGTTTTATGATTCTTGATGATTTTTATGTTTTATGGAATTTTTATGTTTTTTTATGATTCTTGATGATTTTTAAGTTGTAGGGAATTTTTATGATGATTTATTGTTTGTGATGATTTTTAAGTTGTAGGAAATTTATGCTGATTTAAGTGTTGTTCTGATGATTTTTACGTTGTAGAAATTGTTATGATGAGTAGGTTCTGAGAAATTTAATTGATTTTTACTAAGTTATGATTTTTTTATGTTGTTTAGGAACTGTTAACAAGTTTTGAGTTCTCTTGATGAATTTTGATGATTTTTAACAAGTTATGATTTTTTTATGTTGTTTATGAAATTTTAACAAGTTTAGTGTTCTTGACAAATTTTGATGATTTTTAATAAGTATGATTTTTATGGATGTTTGTTAAAATGGTTGGTTGATGATTAAAACATGTTAGAATTTATTTTTGTTGTTGTTGGTGTGGAGAACCGTGTAGAGGCAGCCCAAACCGGGCCCAACCAGGCCGGTCCAGGCCGGTTCAGGCCGGTCTGGGTTGGTCAAGGTGGGTCCGGGTTTTGGTCTTTGGGTTGTGTCGATGTTTGATTGGTTGGTTGTTGTTTTGACGGGTTTTGAATATGTTAAAGCATGCGGGAAATATTAGAAAAACGGTTTTAAATAAAAAGTGTAAAATCTGCCATTTTTATCAAAACAGGCCGTGGGGCCCAAAACAGGCCCCTGTGGGTCCGGCCCAATTCAGCCCGTGGGTCCCACCTTGGGACTCGTGTCGGTTTTTGAGTTATCGTCATTTTTATCGTGTTTTGTAATATTTAGCAAGTGGGAAATATTAATAAGTAAAATATTTAATTAAAAAGGTTTTCATAAATTATTATTTCTCACATGTTAGAAATTATAAGGTGAGGTCGTAGTTTAATTTGTTATCATTTAAGTCAAACGGGTTTTTGGGTATAATATGATAAGTCACATGTTAGAAGTAGTAATAAAATAACATGTAATGAATATGTTGATTTTATGTCTATGTGATAAAGACTCTGCTTCTAGCCGGTTTGATCCAACGGGTTTGGTCAAACTCAGATCTAGTCAGCCCCGATTTGACTGATGACCCGTCGCGGGACTCGGGTCGGGGATTTGTCTTCAAGTAAGGTTGTATTTAATTATGAATTAGCCTTGGTAGATATCAGGCGATATGATATTTGATTATTATTGATATGCAAATAGTCACATGATAGGATGTTTTCCCGTGACTGTTTTATTTTATGGTTGGTGTCGTGTTGACTAAGTACCCATAGAGAATTATGAGAATATTGCGTCTTGACCATTCTAATTCTAAATGAGTAGCTTGGACCACGACATTGATAGGCCCGTACTATCTTTAACGAGCATACGGAGTTTGCCGCTTGATAGCTTTTGTGTCTCGGCTTGGTGGGTTTATATCCAAGTCGGGGCATGGTTGCCTAATCCGTTGTGGGGTTGGAACCAGCTTAAGTACTAGCCATCTCTGCTTAGGGGGTCGCCTAGCAGAGTTTCTTGTGTACGGTTATGTCATGAGACGGGGAATGGAATAGCTGTTGTCGCTAGGTCTGATCAGTCTAGGACTAGGATGTTTTCCTACCTTGTGGTATAGCCTCGAGTTACCGAAGTCTTCTATTGACTGTGCTAGGAACTTATGCCTGTTTGTAGACGTATTGGTCTTTCATGTTTGTATGATTCTATGAGTTTTAGAAGGTGAGATGCAAGCCGGCTAAGATTGATAGAGTTTGGATTACCGATTGTTAACTGATTCACATGATTACGTGTTGATTATGGTTTGAGTGTATCACGGCCATGTTTCTGAGAGGAACCTCTGAGCTAGCATACCAGCTTCCCTACCTCGAGTTATAGTTTATTATCGGTTTCACATGATAGCTTTCACATGCTAGGTTATTTGTTAGTTATCTGTTTCATAACATGAAAAGCATATCATATATGTTTAAGTTTTGTATTTTCCCTATACATTGCTTTTATGTTATTCATGTTTCATTAAACTCGACATTTCGTGGCTGGGAGAACTCGGAGTTACTCCCCACTGACTGTGGCTTCCGTGTTTATATTTAATGCGGTCGAACAGGTGGTGATGCATACTTTGGGTACATTGACGAGCTAGCGAGCGAAGTATTTACCTTGGACCTATATTCGGTTCTTAGATTGTATATTATTATACACTCTTTTATTTCCGTATTTATACGGGAGATATGTCTCCCGTCTTGTATAATTCTTATGTATAATATACATTTTCTTTTGTAATGAACCTTTTTATTTATGACACCCTTCGTTATGTATTTAAATTATTTCTTTTTCTTTCCGCAAATTTGAGGGTGTCACATACTCGATATCATTTACGTGTTTTATGTGTTTTCTATGTTAGTAATCGTATTTAGAATATGATTTGTAAGCTTAGGACTTGTGTTGTTGATGATGGTTGTTGTTAGTTGATAATTGATATGAGAATTGATGATTTGTGATGATAGATGATGTTGTGTTATGCCTTAGTGAAAATTGTGAAATTCGTGTATTTAGTGCCCGAGAATGAACGCTGGCAACCTTCCCTGGACGCTGGCAGCGTCGTCCGGCGCTGGCAGCGTTACACGCTGCCAGTTTCCCAAAGTCGACTGCAGTTTTCCTGCACTGACCCCTTTTCGTAAAATGATCGTATCTCCTTCATTACATGCTTGTTTTGGGCTTGTGACCAACCATTGGAACCTTAAGAGGATAAGCTGTCACCTCCATTTAGAATTTCTGTATTTTCATGTCTAGAACTCTAGTTATGACCGTTTATTTGAAGTGGACCCTTGTTATAGTTGGTTTCCAAACAACGTTGTTTTGGAGAGGGGGTCTATGTTTCTTATTTATGGTGCTTCATAAACTTGTTCTAATGCTTATGTATCATGTATTGACTCATTTTTATCATAGGTAAATTTATATAAT
Source organism: Heliosperma pusillum (assembly GCA_022085475.1). Taxonomy (NCBI): domain Eukaryota; kingdom Viridiplantae; phylum Streptophyta; class Magnoliopsida; order Caryophyllales; family Caryophyllaceae; genus Heliosperma; species Heliosperma pusillum. The sequence goes on from JAIUZE010070481.1 coordinate 40,642, forward strand.
TCCCTATTCTCATGATTTGTGACGGTTTTTGGTATGTCCCACTTTGAGTCGGTTTTTACAAATGTTACGGTTTGAGCACTAATTTTCTATGTGCTTTGTACTCTCATTCCCTTGGCTACCTCCACGATCGTAAGGGTGGAATATCGGAACGGGGATGTATGCTTACTGCTTATTGCATGTGTTAGTGAGCATATGACAACGTTGTTGGGAGGCGAACGCTTTGCGTTGATCGACCTGGCCGTCAAATGTTGTATACTTGCGAGGTGGTGTCAACTGCATGTAGCGTACCGCTTGTTATGAGGCTTGTGCTCTTTTCCGCCTCTTTCGTGAATGTCGACCGAATTTTGGGTACTCGGCGTCTATGATTGACCGAGTCTTGGATGCGAAATGTTTATCGCATGTCGAATCGGAAAATGTGATTCCGAGAGTCTGGCCAGGTTTAGACTAGGACCGTATTATTATCCTCGTGCTACCAGGAGGAAATTAGTCTACATAAACGAAATGTTTATCGTGTATGCGTTCAGGGAAATGTCTTATCCCGAGGATGCCTTTTAATCATACTTGCCATGTACACGGTGCTAGTGCGTGGCATTTACCGTGAGAGATGTCGTCAATGTATTGGTATGTTTGGATGGATGATTACATGATTGATTATTCGTGATCATTGGGTGACTTGGCATGGTTTGTTTGTCGAGTCTCAATCTTATCAAACTTATACCGCTAACGGTGAGATGCAAGCCCTAGTGAGTGTATTCGGTTGCCTAAGAGTGTCTTCCCCGAGTCTTTGTATAACATGATGGATTCGGATTTGTATTTCATATGCTCTTATCATTATATATTGAATTGCCTATCTATCCTTATCGTATTTCACATGTATATCTATATATGCATGCTTCTACTTTTGTATTTCCTTTTATGTACGTTTAATGTGATATGGCTGGGAGAACCCGGAGTTACTCCCCACTGATTGTGGCGTTCATGTTTTTCATGGATGAACAGGTTGCTTGCATGGATGGCTTTTTGCTTGTGGTATTTTGGGTTCGGGTGTGAGCTAGCGGGCGTTGTCCCTGGATGAAACACCTCTAGACGTTCATTAGCTAGATGCTAAATAACTTTGTCTTTTGTTAACATTTTGAGAGACTACGTCTCTTGTAGTATTTTATATTTGGTTTGTAATTACTGACATTCCTCGTATTTCTATCTTGCATGTATAAAGGTTTTTAAAATACCGTGTTTTCCGCTTTATAAATCACATGCTTGTTATGTTTTATTTCCGCATTCGCAAGGGTTGTCACATACGAGTATCAGGCCGACGTGGGTAGCCAGAGGACGATGATGATGACGACACTTGGTTGACAAGTCGGACTGCTTTAAGCCTCTTAATCCAATAATCCCTTCGATGTTCAATGGATCCTTTAATTAATGGGTGATGATCAACGGGAACTATGGTAAGAGCCTCCTCCTCATCTGCAATCAATTTTGTAAGGGTCGTCTGATCGTTGGGAAGGTTAACTGCTGCCATTGATGATGTTAATTTTTGGAGTAATTAATTAGTGTTATGTAATATTTAAAGGAGGGGTTTTGAGGCTGTATTTATAGTGGGGTTATGTTGCCATTGATGATGTTCAATGGATGCTTTAATCAATGCTGTTTCTGCTATTACAGTTGTTCTGCTGTTGTTTATTCACGGGTTTGGACTGCAATATATTTTAATTAAAAATAATAATATTGAGAAATAACAACGGTTATTACTTAATAAAACCGTTGTTATTACTTTCCACAACGGTTTTACTGACTAAAACCGTTGTGATAGAGTAATGACAACGGTGCAACATAGCCGTTGTTATATATTTTTACCCTATTTGCGCCAATATGAAAATCCAAATAAAGACAAGCACAACGGGTCCTTTGTTTATAACCGTTGTGGAAAGTAGTTACTGCATATTACAGTAAGTGCATATTACCACATTAACTGCATTGACTGCATAGGAAATGTAACTGCATATATACATTCACACATTTACTCAATCAATAACTGCATGTGAATGTATAGTCATTTTGGGAAATGTAAATGCATGTGAACCAATGCATGTGAATCAATGCATGTGAATCAATGCATGTGAATCAATAACTGCATGTGAATCAATAACTCTCTATAAGTACAACCTCAATGTCTGAAACTTTTACTAAACCATATGCTTGCATCATGACACAAATGTCTGCTCATATTGAGGGTGGCTACGTTGTGTGTAAAAGCTACAAGAAACTCCGTGATACGCTTATTCGAAATGACTACTTAATCAAGAAGATGTGGCCAAATTTTCATCGCAGGTACTGTACAGGGGATCTCATTTTCGAGTTTGGGATGACGGATGCTCATCGTGCGTCCGCATTCAAACCGGCAAGAATGTTTGACAAGGCCGGGCATGTGGGAAATATCGGTATATTTCAACATGAAATTTAAGGAATATAACGAAATTATAATATATGAAATACGAGTCATAAACGAAATGCATAATATAAAACATAGAGATTAGAATCAACCTCCGGTCCTAGCAATATGACCTAAGAACAAATATCGAGATCGATATTCTCCTAATCGTTGCACCCAAGATGCTCTGAGAAATGCCTTTTTTTCTTCTGCTAGAATGAATACCAATATTACTGATAATATTTTGTGAGAAGTAATTGATCAGAAAAAGTAGAGGAAGAGATGGTATATATCTCTTCTACTTTAACCGTCCAATCAAGTAGTAGAGTCAAGAGAGGACACTTTTTTTCTCTACTTGTTTTTAGGTTGTTAGCTTTTCATTTTAATGTATAAAATGTGTATGTATTATTATTGTCATTTATGTTGTCACATATTAATAAGTCCATACAACATTTTGCAGTCGATTTATTAATACCGGTCTGACATCATTTATTATGACAATATCATATAATATATACGTCAACTATAAATATCGTATATTTATAATTTGCTAATTAAATATAACAGTTTATATTTAATTACGAATTAACATTTAATTCGTTTAAGCTTACATCATTTAATCGTATTAAATAATTACATTATATACATCAATTAGATATAACAGTTTATATTCAATTACGAATTAACATTTAATTCGTCTCAGCTAGTATTATTTAATCGTATTAAATAATCGTATCATCATTACATTGACTAACCTTTTAGTCATATACATCGACTCCCCTTTTAGTCATATAAGGCATCAATATGATTATATTATTCATATACTCATATCTCTCAAACACATCCTTTAGGTGTGACTTTTAGGGACCAGTTGATCACTGCCATTAAAATGACAATAACGTCAAACTTCTAGCAAGCCAACCGTTATCGATAAACGTTAATCAATCGATAAGAATACTAAGTATACCCTGTGAACCTGTAAGAGATTTATACACGTTATCACACTAACTGTGGAGGACACTAGCTCCAACAATCTCCCACTTGTCCTTACATGTGTATGTGTGATAACCGATTCTCATATCCAAAATTTCTCCCACTCAATGTAAAACAATTTGCAAAGTCCGTATTCACAAAGGTCGTATTTTACAAGTGATCAATATCAAGAGTGGTTTTCCCGACTAGAGATTAACCTAAGTGATAAACGAATCAATATTCGAGCATGGCCATGCATTTCAGTTACAACTCCTCGAGTGGCCCTGAGAAATAACAAAACCTGATAAAAGTTGGATATTTTCTTCAACTCGGATCCTGCAGATACAAGCACAGTATGAAATGACCCAGTAAAAATCTGCTTAGCCTCCTGTTACAGTCGACCATGAGAAAGAAACCAAAGTCACCCAAAAACTGCCTTAATCTCAAGAGACAGTCGATAGTCAAAAGAATCGACTCTAGGAACACTATGGACGTCCAATCCACGACCTGGCACCGAATGTTCTTACACATTTAGGAGTCCATAACGTTGTCACGATGTCCTACGAGGTATCTTTATAACTCGTATCTGTGATCAATCAGTCAACCGTTTGACTTATGGCTCGCTGAACCCACCATCAATCAACTTCACAATATAATTGCCAGAGTTATCAGCTCATGTGGGCGATTACGGACCCAAAAAATATAATGTAATTCAGTTCACTTTGTGGCGTTCAAAGTTTTCGTACAATCCACATGAAAAACAAAATATGAAACAATATGATGATGTTATGAATAGTATATGAAAAAGATACATTTATCTAATCCATATAAACAGATACTAAAACTCAGGAACACGTTTAATTCCCATGGAAATAACGTGCCCTTCATGCTTATCATATTTTAACGGTTTAGTGAGAGGGTCCGCGATGTTGTCATCCGAAGCAATCTTGTCTATCCCTATCTCCTTTATCTCCACGTAATCTCGGATCATGTGAGCCTTCCGAAGTACATGTCTAGACTTGTTGCTAGACTTAGGCTCCTTAGCTTGGAAGATGGCACCTCTATTATCACAATAGATGGTGATTGGGTCATTCGAACTAGGAACTACGGTTAGTCCTTATAAGAACGGACGCATCCATATAGCTTCCTTTGCATCTTCCGAAGCGGCATAGTACTCGGACTCAGTTGTAGAATCTACTATAACACTTTGTTTGGAACTTTTCCAACAGACCGCAGCGCCATTAAGAGTAAAGACGAATCCAGACTGAGATTTCGAGTCATCTCAATCCGTTTGGAAGCTAGCATCCGCGTAATCGATTGCGCATAGCTTAGTATCTCCTCCATAAGTCAATACCCAATCCTTAGTCCTTCGTAAGTACTTAAGGATTTTTTTAACAGCCATCCAGTGTGTTTCACCTTGATTGCCTTGGTACCGACTCGTCATACTCAATGCATATGCCACGTCTAGACGTGTGCATATCATGGCATACATGATCGATCCTATGGCTGATGCATAAGGAATACGACTCATGCGCTCGACCATGTACAATTCCTCCTCCAAATAACCGTTTAAGAAGGCGGTTTTCACATCCATCTGCCAAATTTCATAGTCATGAAAAGCGGCAATCGCTAAGATTATCCGAATGGAACGCAGCATAACCACGAGTGCAAATATTTCATCATAATGCAATCCTTGCACTTGAGTGAAACCTTTTGCCACTAGTCGTGCCTTATAGGTGTCTGGTTGTCCTTCTACAGAATGCTTTATCTTATAAAGCCATTTGCACTGAAGAGGTTGTACCTTATCAGGCAAATCAACAAGATCCCATACGTCATTCTCATAAATGGAGTCCATCTCGGATTGCATGGCTTCAAGCCTTAGCTTAGAGTCGGAACAGGTCATGGCACCTTTATAGGTAGCGGCTTCGTTACTCTCTGGAAGCAAAATGTCATCTCTATCATTCTCCTCGACCATACCAATGTATCTGTCTGGAGGAATGGAGATTCTACCCGACCTCCTAGGTTCCTGAGGAATATTAACCGTAGCAGAAGTTGAAGGAACATCTTCCTCCATCGGTTGCTCGGTTTTTGGTTCTTCAATCTCCGACAGATCGAAGGTTCTATTACTTGACTTGTTCTCGAGAAACTCTTTCTCTAAGAACTTCGCACTAGCCGCAACAAAAACTCGATGTTCCGCAAGCGAATAGAAGAAATGAATAAACATTCCTTTTGGATAACCAATAAAGTATGTCTTGACCAATCGCGGGCCGAGCTTATCCTCGTGTCTCCACTTGACATAAGCCTCGCAGCCCCAAACCCGAATAAAGGACAAGTTAGGGACCGTTCCCTTCCATATCTCATATGGAGTCTTGTCTACAGCTTTAGACGGACTTCGGTTAAGTATAAGGCAGCTGACAAAAGAGCAAAACCCCATAGTGAATCAGGTACTACCGTGTGACTCATCATGGATCGAACCATATCAAGTAATGTTCGATTTCTCCGTTCGGACACACCATTTAATTGAGGTGTTCCAGGTGGAGTTAACTGTAATACTATGCCACAGTCTTTAAGGTGTTGATCAAACTCATTTGAAAGATATTCGCCACCACGATCTGATCGAAGTGCTTTAATCTTTCTTTCCAGTTGGTTCTCAACCTTATTCTGGAATTCCTTGAACTTTTCAAAGGACTCACTTTTATGCTTCATTAAGTAGACATATCCGTATCTACTCAAATCATCCGTGAAAGTGATAAAATATCTATAGTCGTCTCTTGCGTTGACTGACATAGGTCCACATACATTAGTATGTATGAGTCCTAATAAAAGCACAAATGTTAACACCTTTGAAGAAAATTCGAGTCATTTTGCCGATAAGACATGATTCACACGTCCCAAATGATTCGTAATCAAATGGGGAGATAGTCCCATTTTCAATGAGCTTCTTTACACGTTTTTCATTTATGTGTCCCATACGACAGTGCCATAGATAAGTTTAATCTTTGTCACCAACCTTTACTTTCTTATTATTCATATATATGTAATATTTCTGTGGTTTGATCTAAGATATAAATGCCATTCATGGAAACAGCTTTGCCATAAACCATTTCATTCAAAGAGAAAATACAGCTATTGTCTTTTATTGAAAATGAAAAATCGTCTTTATCAAGCACGGAAACAGAAATAATGTTCTTAGATAAACTGGGTACATAGTAACAGTTATATAAATACAACCCAAATCCACTCGGGAGTTGGATTACATATGTTCCCATTGAGACTGCAGCAACTCTTTCTCCATTCCCGACTCGCAGGTCCACATCACCCTTTGCGAGAGGTGTGATTTTTTTTAGGCCCTGCAAATGATTACACAGATGAGAACCACAACTTGTATCAAGTACCCAAGTTCCGAAACTTGCATGGTTAATCTCAATCATATGAATATAAGATGACATACCATCAGGAGTGACGCGGCCTGCTTTTATGTCCTCACGGTACATGGGAAAGTTCCTCCTCCAATGCCCAGTCTTGTGGCCATGGTGGCACTCAATATCACTGTCCTTGCTCTTTCCCTTGCCTTGTGAGCTACTAGTCTCACCAGGCCCACTCTTACCCTTTCCCGACTTCTTAAACTTTGGCTTCTCTACAGTTAGGTCTCCGTGAGCCTTGCCCTTACCTTTGTTCTTGTTGGAAATCATGAGAACATCTTGCTTCATGCTCCCACTCAATTTCAGATCCTTCTCGGTCTGTACGAGAAGTGAGTGTAGCTCATGAAGATTTTTCCTCATGTCATTCATGTAGTAATTTGCCCTGAAAAGGACAAAACCATCATTAAGTTAATGAAGCACACGGTCAATGTCTATGGTCTCACTGATTTTGCAATCAAGTGCCTCCAGTTTCTCGACATTCTCAATCATATCAAGAATGTGTGGGCTAACCGGTTGGCCCTTCTGGAGTTTCGTCTCAAAGAAGCGACAGGTATGCTCATAAGTAACGATTCTCGGTGCTTTTGAGAATTCGTTAGTGAGCGTGGTGAAAATCTTATTTGCACCATGGGCAATGAAGCGTCTTTGCAAATTGGTTTCTATTGCAAAGATGAGTACGTTCTTTATCGCACCCGCTTCCATATCGAAGTCACTATAAGCAAGTGACTCGTTAGCTCTCGCATTGGGGCCTGGGTTTGGCGGTATTGGCTCAATCAAGTACTTGAGCTTGCCGTCAGCAATGGCTGTATTCCGTAATGCCGCCTCCCAGCCCGCAAAGTTGGACCCGTCATTCTTCAGTCGCGTTGACTGATTCATGTGATCCATGAAAGTTTTAAGCCAGGACTCGCGTGCAAGTGTGGCACTTGGCATAGGGACATCATTATGGCCAACCATTTGTTATAGCAGTATTATCAATATAAGACGAATTCTACACTGCGAAAAAGAAGGAAAATATAATAATAAGCATACTCATCGATATGAATTAAGTCTAGGGCAAAACTTTTTTAATGCGAAGACTCAAGCATTTATACAATTGACCACCCTCAAGAATTATATAAATGATCCCAAGACTCAATTATCTGTAAATTGATAAGCCAACCTCTTGGCTAATTCTACCTTTAGAATTCTGGGTCGATAAAATTTTATCTATAGTCCATCATAATCACGAGAAACTCTTCGGATTATAATGTTGAGCTAAAATAAGTCAACACATATTACTTACCCAACGTAGAAGGGGTCATATGGAGAGTAAGGTCTTATATGCCTACCGACGAAGAAAGGATTCATAGTAGTTTGGCCTATAAAGACTAGTCTCAATTTTAGGTTTTAGAGGAAGATCCCATCAACTTTATTTTAATTCATTTTAAGTGAACGAATATCTAGCATGCGAGAATGAATAAACTAAGATGATGGCTTAAAATTCGTGTGACATCTTTATGTCCATGATAACTAACATCCAAACTATATGAGTCAATTTTCATGCATTTTAGTAGTAGGTGGTTTGGTTTAGGCGGAATATGATGCACTAACTATCATGTGAAGAAATGCAACAAGAACGAAAAATACGTAAAATTACAAAGTCCTAGTGTGGCCTATCTACCAAAATGAACAAAATACAACTTTGGAATCCATCCATAATTGGACCCGAAAAGCTTGTCTTGATGTTCCATCTTGGTCCATGTAGCGGGAGTGAGCAATCCGATCTCCATCTTTAGTCTTCTCAAATTACATTTAATAAATTACAAAATATAAACCTATTTACATTCTAATTTAAAAACATAATTTCAAAGAAAACAAAAGGAGATTCGAGATCTCAAAATTACATCAAGATCATGTTTCCATCATTACGAAAACATAATCAACTAAGGCCACACTAGGTGTAACAACCTGAAAAGTACCCAATTTTTCTAGTAAAATATCTTACGAGTACTTTTCAGCAAAACTTGAGTTTTAAAATAGAATTTATTGTTACGAGTCGTATTTTGAAATTCCGAGTTCGTATTTGGAATTTTTGAGAGATTCCATGAGAATCCCGTTTTTCAGTCAACTTTGACTTTCGTTGACTTTTTCCCGACTCGCCTTGTAAGTTTGAAGACCGAAATTTTATTTAAAAAATAATATTTTTAATTTATTTTTATTAAGATTTATTTAGATTTATCATAATTTAATATAATTATTTTGAATTTATTCGGAATTTAAAGAATAACTTTTACGGTTTAATCCCGAACATCATTTAACTATTCCCGAGTCATCATAAATCCCGAAACAAACCCGAAACCCGACTTTGGCATGAGTCACACGCCCATGTCATCTTTTTCCACTCACAATTAGATCTTTTGATTGTTTCGATTAAACTAATACAAATATCTAAGATATTTGTAGCTTTATCGATCCGTCCGATTAAATTACGCAAATCGCTCAAAATCAGACCCGTTTTCTCTCCTATCCTCACGGCACTCCCTCCTCTAATAGGCCTTGATATTTTCATTTCTTTTGATTACAATAACATAATATCTTGATAATTGATTTAATTAACTTAATATTTAATTAATTACCGTAATATAATTATTAAACCCGAGTCAATTCCGTAACAACAATTTCAAAACCCGACTCCATATTTCTTCTATATGTACACGGCTCACACCCACCCACTTTACTCACTAACAACTTTTCATTTTACAATAAATCAAATTAAGATCTAATTAATCGTTCTTCATCGTTCTTCATTCGTTCTTCGTCGTTCTTCATCCGTTCTTCGTCGTTCTTGAGCAAAATCATCATAAAACCTTCATTTCTTAATTAAATCCGTCCTAACTTATATTTCTAGAATCTCCTCTTCGCTCTCCATCTTCAAGTACGGTTTATTTTCAATTCCGTCAAAATCGTTTTCAACATTTAATTATGGAAAATCAAGTTTAAATTCTAATAATGTTTTTCTTGTCATTTCTTATAGGGGAAGATTTTGAAGACGAGTTTGGTGACTCGTATATATTAGGGGAAGATTAGAAGACGGGTTTCTTAGTTTATACTTCTTATTTTGGTGCTAATTGATTTTGCTAGCTAAGGTAACGATTCCGAGTTACTCGACGAATTAATGTTACATAGCTTTTATTTTCTTTTGTTTTTGGTTCATCTTATGTTTTTGTTTATGTTGTTATTTATGATTTTTAATTAATAACATGATAAGTTGTTTATTTTATTATGTTGTATGAATTTTTGGCATGTTTAGTGTTCTTAACATATTTTGATGATTTGTTCATAATTATGATTTTGTATGAATGATGGTTGAATTGGATGTTTAAAAATGGATGTTGTTAATAAAAATCATGTTAGAATTAATTTGGAGGGGTGGTGGTCTTGGCCGTGTAAAGTGGCCGGGTGTGGTGGCTGAGAACCGGCCGGTTCAGGCCCGGTTCAGCCTGGTCCGGACCGGTCCAGCCCGGTCTGGGTTGGTCCGGGTTTTGGTCTTTGAGTTGTGTCGATACTTGATTGTTATGTTGTTGTTTTGACGGGTTTTAAATATGTTAAAGCATGCGGGAAATATTAGGAAACGGTTTCTAGTAAAGTCGATAAAAAACCCAAAACAGCCCAAACAGCCCGTGGGCCAGTCCAGGCCCATGTTTGGTCCGGCCCAAATCAGCCCAAAAGTCACCTTGTTGGACTTGTGACGGTTTTTGAGTTTATGTTAATTTATCGTGTTTTGTAATATTTAGCAAGTGGGAAATGTTAATAAGTAAAATATTTAATTAAAAAGGTTTTTCATAAAAATTATTATTTCTCACATGTTAGACATTATAATACGAGATCATAGTTTAAATGGATATCCTTTAAGTCAAGCGGGTTTTTAGTAAAATTTAATAATTCACATGTTAGAAGTTTTAATAAAATAACATGTAATGAATATGTTGATTTTATGTCTAAGTCTATGTGTAAAGACTCTGTTTCTAGCCGGTTTGACCAAACGGGTTTGGTCAAACTAAGATCTAGTCAGCCCCGTTTTGACTGATGACCCGTCGCGGGACTCGGGTCGGGGATTTGTCTTCAAGTAAGGTTGTATTTAATTAATGAATTAGCCTTAGTAGATATGAGGCGATATGATATTTGAATATGATTTATATGCAATTAGTCACATGATAGGATGTTTTTCCCGTGACTGTTTGATTGTATGATATATGTCGTGTTGACTAAGTACCCATAGAGAATTATGAGTATATGGCGTCTTGACCATTCTAATTCTAAATGAGTATCTTGGACCATGACATAGATAGGTCGTACTATCTTTAACGAGCATATGGAGTTCACAGCTTGATAGCTTTTGTGTCACGGCCTAGGGGGCTTATCTCCAAGTCGGGGCATGGCTGCCTAAGAGTTCCACTTTGGGAATGGAGCCAGCTTAAGTACTAGCCAACTCTGTCTAGGGGGTCGCCTAGTAGAGATTCTTGTGTACTGTTTTGTCATGAGACGGGGAAACAGAATAGCTGTTGCGCTAGGTTGATCAGTCTAGGACTAGGATGTTTTCTAACCTTGTGGGTCTAGCCTCGAGTTACAGAAGGCGAATATTGACCTGGATAAGAACTTATGCCCTGTTTGTAGAAGTCTTTTGTCTTTCTGTTTGGATGATTCTATGAATCTTCGAAGGTGAGATGCAAGCCGGCTAAGGTTGATAGAGTTTGGATTACCGATTGTTAACTGATTCACATGATTACGTGTGATTAGGGTTGAGTGTATCATGGCCATGTTAACGGTAACCTCTGGCTAGCATACCAGCTTCCCTACCTCGTATTATAGATTATTATCGGATTCACATGATAGCTTTCATATGCTAGGTTATATGTTAGTTAATTGTTTCATAACATGAAAAGCATATCATATATGTTAAGTTTTGTATTTTCCATATACATTGCTTTTATGTTATTCATGTTTAATTAAACTCGACATTTCGTGGCTGGGAGAAATCGGAGTTACTCCCCACTGACTGTGGCTTCCGTGTTTATATTTAATACGGTTGGCAGGTTTGTGATGCATACATTGGGTACATTGACGAGCTAGCGAGCGAAGTATTTACCTTGGACCTATATTCGGTTCTTAGGATTGTATATTATTATACACTCTTTTATTTCAGTATTTATACGGGAGATATGTCTCCCGTTTCAGATACTTTTTATTGTATAATATTATTTCCTTATTTGTTATGAACCTTTTTATTTAAGACACCTTCTTATGATGAATATATTTAATAGTAGGTTCCGGTTTTAAAATGTACCGATTTTCACTAAATTGAACCTATTAGAAACGTATTCTCATCTTTTATTTATTTAAATTATTTTTTTTCTTTCCGCAAATTTGAGGGTGTCACACTAGGTAATACAAATTACATCCAATTGCAAAAATACGTAAATAAACCATTCAACAAATCATTCAACAAAATAAAATGCATCAACAATAAATTAGTCATTCAAGACATAATTCCGTAATTATGTAGAGTAATTTATCCAAACCACCTATTTTAAAATGATCAAAATTATGTGACAATTCCTAAATTACTCACAATAATTCCAATCAAACATAATCCAATTTTAATTCATATTATCGTATAATATGAATTAATCTAACATTATTTTAAACCATTTTCAAATAATTGGGTATCCAATAATTGTGAACTTTTTCACAACAACAATCATACATTATCAATATAATGCATAAAAAAAATATTCGGCCAAATATAAAAAAAAAAACAAAAAAACCGAATCAATTTTTTTTTTTTTTTTCAAAACAGCCACGGTTTTTAATTAATTTGATGTTGCTAATATTACAAGATCGGTACAATTATCAACATTTAATCATTATTAAACATTAATACAAACTAGATGATTCAATTTAACATTTTAAAATGAATATCTAAATCATGATTAAATCGATAAAATCGGTATATTTCAACATGAAATTTAAGGATTATAACGAAATTATAATATATGAAATACGAGTCATAAACGAAATGCATAATATAAAACATAGAGATTAGAATCAACCTTCGGTCCTAGCAATATGGCTTAAGAACAAATATCGAGATCGATATTCTCCTAATCGTTGCACCCAAGATGCTCTGAGAAATGCCTTTTTTTCTTCTGCTAGAATGAATACCAATATTACTGATAATATTTTGTGAGAAGTAATTGACTAGAAAAAGTAGAGGAACAGATGGGTATATATCTCTTCTACTCTAACCGTCCAACCAAGTAGTAGAGTCAAGAGAGGACTCTTTTTTTCTCTACTTGTTTTTAGGTTGTTAGTGTAACAACCCGAAAAGTACTCAATTTGTCCAGTAAAATATCTTAAGGATACTTTTCAGTCTGTTTAAGTTTTTAAAGTGGAATTTATTGTTTCCAGTTGAATTTTGAAATTCCGAGTTCGTATTTGGAATTTTTGAGAGATTCCATGAGAATCCCGTTTTTAAGTCAACTTTGACTTTCGTTGACTTTTTCCGACTCGCCTTGTAATTTTGAAGACCGAAATTTTATTTAAAAAAATAATATTTTTAATTTATTTTTATTAAGATTTATTAAGATTTATGATAATTTAATATAATTATTTTGAATTTATTCGGAATTTATAAGGTTTTACGGTTTAAACCCGAGCATCATTTAACTATTCCCGAGTCATCGTAAATCCCGAAACAAACCCGAAACCCTACTTTGGCATGAGTCACACGCCCATGTCATCCTTTTCCACTCACTTTTGGATATTTTCATTATTTTGATTAATCTAATAATAATATCTTAGATATTTATTACTTTATCGATCCGTCAACGAAAATTACGCAAACCGTTTACAAAACAGACCCGACAATCACCATTTCACACGGCTCCTCTTCCTCTAATAGGGCTAGATATTTTCATTTCTTTTCATTAATATAACATAATATCTAGATATTTAATTTAATTAACTTAATATTTAATTTATTATCTTATTATAATAATAAAACCCGAGTCAATTCCGTAACAACAATTTCAAAACCCGACTCATTATTTCCTCTATATTACACGGCACTCACCCCAACATTACTCACCAACAACTTTTCATTTTACAATCAATCAAATTCAGATCTAATTAATCGTTCTTCATCGTTCTTCATTCGTTCTTCGTCGTTCTTCATTTGTTCTTCGTCGTTCTTGAGCAAAATCATCATAAAACCTTCATTTCTTAATTAAATCCGTCCTAACTTATATTTCTAGAATCTCCTCTTCGCTCTCCATCTTCAAGTACGGTTTAATTTCAAATCCGACAAAATCGTTTTCAACATGTAATTATGGAAAATCAAGTTTAAATTCTAATAATGTTTTTCTTGTCATTTCTTATAGGGGAAGATTTTGAAGACGAGTTTGGAGACTCGTATATTTTGGGTGAAGATTAGTAGACGGGTTTTTCTTTATTTCTTATTTTGGTGCTACTTGATTTTACTAGCTAAGGTAACAATTCCGATTTACTCGACGAAATAATGTCACATAGCTTTTGTTTCTTTTGTTTTTGGTTCATCTTTCGTTTTTGTTCATGTTATTATGATTTATGGATTTTTACTAGTAACATGATAAGTGGTTATGATTTTCATGTTGTATGGTATTTTTAAAATGTTAGTGTTCTTGACATATTTTTATGATTTGTTCAAAATCATGATTTTTGTATGGATGGTTGTTAAAATGGTTGTTTGATAATTAAAACATGTTGGAATTAATTTGGTGTTGTTTGTTGTTGAAACCGTGTAAGGGGCCGTGTAAACCAGCCCAAACCAGGCCGGTTCAGGCCGGTTCAGGCCCGGTCCAGGCCGGTCTGGGTTGGTCCATGGTGGGTCCGTGAGTTGGCTTTGGAGTTGTGTCGATGTTTGATTGTTTTGTTGTTGTTTTGACGGGTTTTAAATATGTTAAGCATGCGGGAAAATATTAAGAAACGGTGTTAGAATTTTAATCAAAACAGCCCAAACCAGGCCCGTGGGCCCAGTCCAGGTCCGGTTTGATCTCGGCCCAAATCAGCCCGTGGGTCCCACTTTGGGACTTGTGACGGTTTTTGAGTTATCGTCATTTTTATCGTGTTTTGTAATATTTAGCAAGTGGGAAATGTTAATAAGTAAAATATTTAATTAAAAAGGTTTTTCATAAATTATTATTTCTCACATGTTAGAACTTATAAGACGAGGTCGTAGTTTAATTGGTTATCATTTAAGTCAAGCGGGTTTTTGGGTATAATATGATAATTCACATGTTAGAAGTAGTAATAAAATAACATGTAATGAATATGTTGATTTTATGTCTATGTGATAAAGACTCTGCTTCTAGCCGGTTTGATCCAACGGGTTTGGTCAAACTAAGATATAGTCAGCCCCGATTTGACTGATGACCCGTCGCGGGACTCGGGTCGGGGATTTGTCTTCAAGTAAAGTTGTATTTAATTACTGAATTAGCCTTAGTAGATATGAGGCGATATGATATTTGATTATTCTTGATATGCAATTAGTCACATGATAGGATGTTTTTCCCGTGACTGTTTTATTATATGGTTGGTGTCGTGTTGACTAAGTACCCATAGAGAATTATGAGTATATGGCGTCTTAACCATTCTAATTCTAAATGAGTATCTTGGACCATGACATTGATAGGCCATACTATCTTTAACGAGCATACGGAGTTTACCGCTTGATAGCTTTTGTGTCACGGCCTGGGGGGCTTATCTCCAAGTCGGGGCATGGCTGCCTGCTCCGTTTTGGGACTGGAGCCAGCTTAAGTACTAGCCATCTCTGCTTAGGGGGTCGCCTAGTAGAGTTTCTCATAGACGGTTATGTCATGGGACGGGGAGCGGAATAGCTGTTGTCGCTAGGTCTGATCAGTCTAGGACTAGGATGTTTTCCTACCTTTGGTATCCGCCTCGGTTACGAATTCGACTATTGACTGTCTAAACGAACTTATGCCTGTTTCTAGAATGTATTGGTCTTTCATGTATGTATGATTCTATGAGTTCTAGAGGTGATATGCAAGCGGCTAGGATTGATATAGTTTGGATTAACGGTTGTTAACTGATTCACATGATTACGTGTTGTTTAGGGTTTGAGTGTAGCAGGGCCCATGTTACTGGTAACCGTTTAGACCAGCATACCAGCTTCCACGTACCTCCGTAATTATATTTTAAATTATCGGATTCACATGATAGCTTTCATATGCTAGGTTATATGTTAGTTAATTGTTTCATAACATGAAAAGCATATCATATATGTTAAGGTTTTGTATTTTCCATATACATTGCTTTTATGTTATTCATGTTTATTAAACTCGACATTTCGTGGCTGGGAGAACTCGGAGTTACTCCCCACTGACTGTGGCTTCCGTGTTTATATTTAATGCGGTCGAACAGGTGGTGATGCATATTTTGGGTACATGGACGAGCTAGCGAGCGAAGTATTTACCTTGGACCTATATTCGGTTCATAGTTTGTATATTATTATACACACTTTTATTTCCGTATTTATACGGGAGATATGTCTCCCGTCTTGTATATTTCTTTTGTAGAATATTATTTCCGTTTTGTAATGAACCTTGTTATTATGACACCCTTGTTATATATTATCATCTTTTATGTATTTAAATAATTTTTTTTCTTTCCGCAAATTTGAGGGTGTCACAGTTCCTATGTATCACGATTTGGTGGGAAAGATTCAAGCAAAAATTGCTCACTGGACTTCATTCACTTTATCTTATTCTGGTAAGATACAACTCTTAAATTCTGTTATATTTGGTATGGAGAGTTTCTGGTGTGCTTGTCTCTTCTTGCCACAGGATATCATTGGAAAAATTGAGCAGCTCTATCGACAGTTTCTGTGGGGTTACAAGGAAGGGGGAAGAAAGCACATATTCATGAGCTGGTCTCAGATGTGTAGGAAGCAGATTGCAGGTGGTTTTGACATCAGGGAGATACAGAGCTGGAATAAGTCACTGATAACAAATGGCTATGGAAGCTTACTCAACCTCATCACAAATCTGTTTGGACTAGATGGTGTCAAGCCTATTTAATTCAACAGGCTTACATATGGCTGCTTACTGCTAAAGGGTCTGATTCTTTAGGCTGAAGAAAGATACTCAGCATTAGGGATGAATTTCTGCAAACTATAGGCAATAGGGATGCCATGAAGACTCTGCAAGATAGTACTCATCAAGGACAGCTTGATACAAGCTGCATTTACAATATCTTCACAGGAGTCTCCCCTACTCTCACCTGGGCAAAAGCTGCGTGTGATAGTGTTATTATGCCTAGGCATCGCTTTGTGACAGTCTTAGCTGCCCAGAACTATCTGCCTACCATTGATAACCTGGTTAAAAGAGGTATGTTTCTCGTCAACAGGTGTGCCCTTCGTGAGAATCAGCAGGAATCGGTGTCCCATTTGTTCTTCCAGTGTGGCTACTCAAATGAGCTCGCTCAAAAAACTTTGGGATGGCAGCAGGTTCATTGAAGGGTACTTAGCTTAAAACATGAACTAAATAAAATTGGTGTGAATAGAGGACGTAGCTGGAAAAAAGTTTGGGCTCGTTGTGCTTTCAATGGGCTGGTTTACTTTATCTGGCAAGAGCGTAATGCCAGGATTTTCAATGATGTAAAGAGTGATGTAAACACAATTCTCTCTCGTCTCAAATATGTCATTAGTCTTAGGATGTATGCTTGGATGAATGACATACTATCCGAAGAAGTAGTTGATTCTCTTGTTAGTTAGATTCATTTAATTTTTACTCTAGTGGCTCTCTTTGTACGGATTCTCTTTTCATTTAATGGAAGTTTGAATTCTTGCAAAAAAAGAAATGATTAGATTTATAATCTTGAATTGCAAAATATTTAAAATACATATTTTTTATTCCAAATAAAGACATTTTCGCTTGAGAGGGATGTTCGTGACATAAGGTTTGTTTTTTTACTCAAAAAAAGGATTCGTATTTGTTCGTGATATAAAGACATGTTCGTGACATTTGGGATGGATAAGACAAAGACATAATAAATAGCAAAAAATTAAATATTTGTCCTATAGGCACATGTGAGGTGATATTTGACATGTTTTAATATTAAGAAGAATATCTTCGTTTTAAGGAAGACTATAACATAATCTCTCTATCACATTCTGTAGACACCGAAATTTTATATTTTGGTATCTATTAATTATAGATTATTTTTAGTATTTAGGAGATAATTATCAAAAAAGATTGTGATAATATCTTAAGATACTATATAATATTTATTTATTGCCTTACCCTTTAAGTTACTAGACTACTATATAAACTTGTGTTTAGGGTTTAGAAAGTAGAGCAGATGGATTAAGTCAAAAGACCTCGTCTTCCTACTACCAAATTGTAGGTAGGATGAAATAAGTCACAAAAAGACCACATCATCACCCTACGAGATTAAGTCGATAAGATCCTCGTAGAACTATCGAAACCCTAGCCCCTACGATGGAATCAAGAGAGTGACGAAAGTTGTAATCCTCAATCTTTCAGTTATAAATAAATTCTAGTTTTCCATATTATTTTCGTCTTAAATTTTTATGGTTTACAAATTGGCATGCTCGGTGGGACGATTTTCGCTCTTCATCTCCATTCTCCAAGGGGCCAAGTTTAGTAGCAAGTTTCGAGACAAAGTTGTAGCACACATCAAAGTCTCTACAACTAGTCTCGATGGGGCATTTGTAGACACCGAAATTTTATATTTTGGTATCTATTAATTATAGATTATTTTTAGTATTTAGGAGATAATTATCAAAAAAGATTGTGATAATATCTTAAGATACTATATAATATTTATTTATTGTCTTGCCCTTTAAGTTACTAGACTACTATATAAACTTGTGTTTAGGGTTTAGAAAGTAGAGCATATGGATTAAGTCAAAAGACCTCGTCTTCCTACTACCAAATTGTAGGTAGGATGAAATAAGTCACAAAAAGACCACATCATCTCCCTACGAGATTAAGTCGATAAGACCCTCGTAGAACTATCGAAACACTAGCCCCTATGATGGAATCAAGAGAGTGACGGAAGATGTAATCCTCAATCTTTCAATTATAAATAAATTATAGTTTTCCATATTATTTTCGTCTTAAATTTTTATGGTTTACACATTCATTTGTTTATCTTTGATACTCTTTATAAGGGGTTTTTAATCAAAGGCGAAAAAATAATTGGGACAACGATAAAAGTGTATTACTACATTTTACCCAACTAATAAATTTAGATTTTAGAGTATGCCTATTTTTAAACTTTATTATTATCAATTATGGAAATATAACCAGGGGCTGACCCACGTGGTGTTCTAGGGGGTCACGTGCCACCCCTTTCCAAAATTGGTTTTTAAATATGTAGTCACTTGCCCTGTTTCAGAATAGCTAAGTACCTAACAATGTAATTATTATTTATCAAAATGCCTTTTGGTTAGTGGTAAGACTCTTGAATTCTTTCACTGACTTCCTAGGTTCAATCCACATTAGGGACATTTTTGATCTTTTTATTCTTGTTTTAACTAAAAAGAGAAATGGGTGCCTTCTGAGGCTTGAACCCCGGTATTTTGTAAGAAAAAAAAACATATTAACCACTTCTACCACTCCAATCTTTGTTATATAAGAAGTAATAATTGTATGTTAACTATAGTCATCAATATGTGCTGTGTTTTTTTTTATATATTAAAGGCATTTAATCATCAAGTATTTATGCGAAATGAAATTTTTTGGTAGGCTTAGTTGCTCCTATAACCTAAATTTAATTATGAAGTATACAAGAAATTATCAATTGGAGAGTTTTAAAATAGATGAAATACTCTATCAATAGTTTCAATATTCTTTTCCTTACATAATATTATTTTTCCAGATTATACGATATATTACAAAAATACGAAATAACTGATTTTGAAATCTTAAATTCATCATGATTAATGGTTTAAGAAATGTAGTTTCTTGAAGGTTATTAAGACAATGACACCTCAAAAAAAAATTGTGCCCCCCACCCCGGAAATCCTAGGTCCGCCACTGAATACAACCCGTGCATTTTTGCACGGGCATAAAACTAGTTTTGTAAAATTAAATGTAAAGCTCGAATTTGTGAAAACATATTAAAATCTTTCTTCTATTAAAACACAAACATTTAGAGCCATTAGGTGAAGCCACCTCATCATGCACATAAGGGGCCACCAACTTTTTAACTTCATTTAATTAAAATATACTTTTTAAAATATGAGTAATATTTTATATTTTTTAAAGTAAAAATATGAGTAATATTTATAAAATGTTTTATGACTTAAATTTTTTATTTCTATCTTTACGAATAATTTTAGTGAAAATTTAGTACACATTGTTTTTTGGGATTATTGATTTTGTACCAAATATAAATTAAAAAATCACTTCATATATTTTTTTCTTCACTTTTACACAAATTATTAAGAAAATACTCATGTAACTAAACATGATCTCCTTATATTGAAAGATTATATAATCGTAAATTGGTCTTGATTAATCATGTCAGTTTTATTGGAAAATAATATCAACAATAATATAAATATACTTATGAATTAAATTATATACTCCCTGCATCCACCTATTTTCTTCGCATTTCATTTTTGACGGTCAAAGTTACCAAAATTTTACTGTAAATATATTGAAGAATAATAATTATTGATACACGAAACTTAAATATTTACATTTATTATCAAATCATCTTTCACAAAATATATTTTTCCGCGACAAAAAGTAACATTCAAAGGACGGAAATGTTTGGTTAAAGTTCCGTCTTGGAGGCTGTGAAAAAAGAAATGGGAAGAAGAGGAATGAATGGAGGGAATAATATATTTATAATCACACCAGTTTACAAAATTTTAAATAAAAAAATCAGCCAAATAAATTACAGTTAATGAAGTGAATACTAATTGGTAAACAACTATCAATTTATTACATATTTACTTTATTAAAATGTAATTTAATTTAACACATTCGTTGGGATTTCATGGGTTATTGATATCTAAATTATTCAAACGGGGTAGTTTATAATATTGGTCATGTCGGAAATAAGTCAGGTGATTCGCGTCGGTACATGCTCAGAAAACAGGTCAAAATTGGTGTATGCTAACTGTTTTAAAATTGAAAAATATAATTTGCCTAAAAAATAAATCAAGTTAGTTATTATTGCTTTAACCATATCAGTACTTACATCAGTTCTAATGTAGTAATTATAAACATCAAAGTTTTTGATTAATTTTTTAATTCATAATGTTATTTAGAATGTTTGAATTAAATTTTTTATACTTATTTCATGTTCAATACAAGGATGTTCATATGTTTGGTTTAATATTTTATATGAAGCATCCTATGTTTGCGTATGTGATTTCAAAAAGTTAACATTATTATTCATTTGATTAAATATTTGATAAATATAATGTTCTAAAAACAAACCCGTGCAATTTGCACGGGGGTAAAACTAGTTAAAAGTAAATTTCGAAAAGAGTAAGAGTAAAATTATAACTGATGTGTACAATTAATTATTGAAGTATTTTAATTTAAATTATAAGTATGCTTAAATTTGTATAAAGATTGGTAGAGTAGTAGAGGGGAAAAAGGATTATACATCAGATGTATTACCTCAGACTAGTATGAATTTGAGTTTTTATGCATTTTTTTCGAGTTTTTTAGAGTTTATAAATTACATTTTAAATCTGATATGTGATGTAATTTGGGGTTTATTGTAATTTTTTTGAGCTTAATGTTCAAATTAATTAACTCAAAAACTTTATATTAAAATTCATAATTTTTAATACTACACTCAAAAACTTTATTGTAAAACTCAAAAACTACATTATCTGTGATTGTACATCAGATGTACAATCCACTTACTGTAGTAGAGTAGTAGTGTATATTCATTTTGCAAATCTTTCTTCTATTAAAACACAAAAATTTAGAGCCATTTGGTGAGGCCACCTCATCATGTACACAAGGACCCACTAACATTCTAACTTCATTTAATTGAAACACACCTTCTAAAATATGATTAATATTTACAAAATGATTTATGCATTAAATTTTTTATTTCCATATTTACGAATAATTCCAATGCAAATTTAGTACACGTTTGTCTTAGGATCATTAATTTTTTTTTTACCAAATATTAATTAAAAAAATCATTTTATATATTATTTTCCCCACTTTTACACAAATTATTAAGAAAATACTCATGTAACTAAAAATACTCTCCTTCAATTGAGGTAAATTATATCCTACTCCCAAGAGTAGGATATAATATACTCCCATAACTAATTCATGTAACTTCCATGATTAGTTATTGAAAAATAAATGAAATTAATATTAAAACCCTTTAAAACTTAAATTTGATAAATCTAAAAAATAAAAAAAATATGTACCATCATTTATAATTTTTGTTCCTCTATAAGTAGAGATCACATTTATTATATTTTGGTCTTTATTTTAACTTTACCATTATATTCACATCACATAATTGATATATTCACTAACAATCTATTCACATTGCACAATTGACATATTCACGAGATAGTCACATTATACAATTAGCATACTCACATAAGTTGAATATATATATATATATATATATATATATATATATATATATATTCACAAAGTAAAACTTACACACTTACAAAAAGGTAATGTAGATATACAACATAATGTAAGAAAGATATTCACAAAATATGTATTGATAAGAATAAAATATACGGAATTACGGAGTATATTTATTTATTTAGTTACTCATAAATTTTCATGTAATAAAATACACACACTCACACAATTATGTACGTGTGTTTAGATATTCATAACATAGAAATTTTACATTTGCAAAATATAATTGCATATTCACACATACACAGAATTAAATCTCATATTCACATTAAATAATCAACATATTCACGTAAATTAAAATCATATTCTCACAATAAAGCTTGCATATTATCACACTATGAATATAATATTCACACAATATGACAAACATATTCACAAATTGCTTATACGTAAGAATAAAAAATGTAATTTATTGAGCTTATTAATAAATGAACCATTTCAACCAAAACCTTAAGGTAATGGTTGAGGACTTGAGGCTCATACATTATAGTTATATTCTAGGGAATATTCTATTACTAATCGTAGATATTCATTTAATAGAATATACATATTCACACAAAGTAACATGTGAATATGTCAATTATATGTTGTGAATATGCGAGAAAAATTAAAATAGACACCAAAATATATCAAATGTGATCTCTAATTGTAGAGAAATAAAAATTATGAATAATGATATAATTTTTATAATTTTTCAATTTATAAAATCAAAGTTTTAAAAATTTTAAAAAAACTAAATAAAAGTGGGAGTATGATATACCATACACCTGGGTGTATGGTATAAGAATTGTTCAATTGAAGTATGATATAATTGTAAATTGGTGTTTATTAGTCATGTTAGTTTTATTGGAAAATAATATTAATAATAATATAGATATACTTATAAATTAAATTATATAACATATTTATAACCATATCAGGCCAGTATGCAAAATTATAATTAAAAAAAATCAACAAATTAAATTACAGTTTAATGAAGTGAATACTAATTGGTGATAAACTATCGATTTATTAAATATTCACTTTATTAAAATATAGTTTATTTTAACACAATCGAACGGGTTAATTTATAATATTGGTCATGTCGGAAATAAGTCAGGTGACTCGCGTCAGAACATGCTCAATAACGGGTTAGAGCTGTTGTATGCTAACCGTCTTACAACTGAAATATTTAATTTGTCTAAAAAATAAATCAAGTTTGTTATTATCGCTTTAATCATATCAGTACTTACATCACTTCTAATGTAGTAATTATAAACATCAAGTTTTTTATATAATTTTTTTAATTCATAATGTTATTTAGAATGTTTTAAATTTTTTTTAATACTTTTTTCATGTTTGATACAAGAGTGTTAATGTATTGGGTTTAATATTTTATATGAAGAATTCTATGTTTGCGCATGTGAATTCCAAAAGTTAACATTATTATTTATTTATTTAAATATATGATAAAAATAATGTTCGAAAAACAAATCCGTGCAATTTGCACGGTACGGGGTAAAACTAGTTAAAGTTGATAAAAGCAAAGAATTTTCCCTTTCAAGCTAAGCCAACATATAAAAATTTTGAGATATAAGACAAGTTTATATGTAATAAACACCTACTAAAGATTGGATATCACTTGTAGAAAATATTTATTGTCCTTATAGGATCATAGTTGATACCCTTTTATTAAGTATTAACAAGTTAATATACAATATTTGAATGGGTATATAAACATGCTATTGCAAACATAATGTCATATACATTGTGAACCATATATATTATTCATCAACTTTGCGAAAAAATAAGCATAAAAAATGAAATACTTGTGGTATTTGGTAATATTGGTGACATTGATTTGCGGGGCAGTCCCTTGGACTAATGCCGCAAAGGAACCTGAAAAAGATCCTGGGCCAGGAACATACGTTCTAACACTTAGAAATAAGTTGAAGAACGACCCTCTCAACTTTGCTTGTAAGTGTAATACTAATGAGATTATAGGACCGCGTACAATCGAGTCAGATCACCACACTCAGACCGTGTTTCCGGCGGCGGTGAATAAAGTAGTTTGTAATGCGACTTGTTCATTGGGAAGCGTCATTGATTTCGTAGCAATTGGAGAGACTAATACGCATAAACAACAATGTATCGGAATTGCATGTACTTGGGAAGCCAGAATTGACGGAATGAATTTTTGGAACCACATTTCGAATGTTAGCCGTGTCATTGGTTGGAAAAAATAATTGTTGTTAACATGAGCTCCAAATGTATTGTCATCCCAAATGAATCCTAAGAAATAAATAAATAAATGAATAAATAAATGAACAAATACATTTGTTGTTGATTTGTGATAGATCGTCTCCTTTTGTTTCCGATATGAATGAATTGATATGAAATGCGAGTTGGTTTTAAAGTTTTAACATTTTTTTACGAAAGACATTCGTAACAAATCTAAATATTTTAGTTTCAATATTCAAAGTCTAATACTTTTTATTATTATCTTTACGGTCAAGTTTCGAAAGTTAACCTCAAAAAAGTAGATGTTACATACTTTTAAATAGGCTTCGAGTGAGTACTATTATTTCTGAATGGGCGCATTATATTAGACATTACGAAAACAATGTCAAAAACCTTGTTAGATGTTTGAAGTTACAGCAAATATGAGGACTATAGATTGCTATTTTTTTTATGTCCTATGCATTTGAATTTGCCGAATTAGGTTAATTAATCTAATTATAAAAAAAAGGTAGTAAAAGAAAAAAAATCGAATAAAAAAGCTAAATAAAAGAAATAAATAGGTTAATCAAATTAGTTACATGTTAAAGTTGAATCGTTTCATAAATCACAAAATTATACTACTCGGAAGAGCAACCAATATTCGGTTTTCACTTCCTTTCATGTCAACGTACCTTGATCAGGAATTGATTCGTTTATAGTCATACTCGAATTAGTGTTGGTTTACATGTCATAGATAGTTAGATTAAACAATAATTAGTTGGCGTACAAACAGTGGCAGAGTCAGGATTTGATCTTATGGGACAATAAAGTTTAGTGGGAGATCGAATAATTACTTAAGGTACACCTGAATTTTTTTTAAAAATAATTTTACTTAAAACTTCAAAATTTTCATCAGCTGGAAGGCGAGGTCCTTGCTAGCTTACCTAGATCCCGCACTGTGTACTATAATTAAATGTTAGCGTATAATAATACAAAGTTAGTTGTTATCAAGCGACGATGTATAAAAATATGAAATAAATAAACAAAGAGAAGAAGTCGGATTTATTAGAACGCTCAACTTACATGTGTGAGGCGGGACGCCGTCTCGTAGTCGATTTCGATTTCAAATGTCAACTAGTTTTATGCCCGTGCAAAAATGCACGGGTTGTATTTGCATAATTGATATTAATAAAGTTTAAAAATAAGGTATGATCTAAAATCTATATTTTTTAATTGGGTAAAATGTAGATAATAGACTTTTATTTCGTCTCAATAAATTTTTTGTTTTTCTTTTTATTAAAAAGCCCCTTACAAAGATTTAAAAGATAAACAAATGAATGAGACGTAAAGTGTATGTTTCCACCATTTCGTAAATAATAATCATAGTTAACTCGTGAAAATTCACTGATATAAATTTAAAGTTTATATATAGATAACGTATAATGTACTCCCTCTAATCAATTGTTTCTTTAAATTTGTAATTCGTACACGATATTAATAATTCTACAGAGAGATCTAAGGTGGTTGTTGGTAGATTATGTAACTTTATTTTCTTTAAACTTGCTACTTTTAAGTGAATCTTACATGATTTTACTTATTGTTAATTACTCTCGGTACTCTCTAGTCTTATTGCAAAATAGATGCAAACAATATCAACTTTGATTAAATAACCGTCACTTCAAGTTAATTGATTCGAAATTGACACACAATAAACACAACTTATAAAGTAAGACGATCTTACTTGGTAAAACAGTCCATTTTCATAGAAAAACATTCATTGCTAGTTAATAAATTTTTTTTGCCCAATAAAATCACCTTAAAGTGCAAAACCGTCTCACGCAATAATTAATAAACTTCCACTTTATAAATTTAGTCAATCAGCTAATTAATTTGGTGTCCGCATAAATAAAATTACATTTACCCTAGATAATAAGTAGATCATAAGTTCATAAGTTCTAATTTAAGACGCACTACCCGTCTTAAACTTAAGACGGATCGAATATATATACCAAATCATCCCACTTGTATGCCTAAGAAATACCAAATTTTTTCGTAATATTTAATTCATCTTAAGTTTAAGACGAATAGTACGCATCTTAAGTAAGATTAACCGTAGATATATCCGAGTAAAATTTAGACGGTTCACATATATCAGAATAAAACATTAACTTTACCCTAGATCCAATTATTTCAAGCTCTAAATGGCTCAACCCCTCTCTCTTTCACCTACAAACTATTTCTCTACCGCGCTCAGTCCATTAAACCTTCAAATCAGGTTGTATTATTTAATTCATTCTTAACGAAACAACTTTCTTTGGAGATCATTTAAACTTTAAGCACTTCATCCAGTTTCTAAGGTTTGATGATATTATAAAGTTTTTTTCATTAATTTGATTACTATCGCTGCACAAATTTTTCATTTCTTATTTTTAAGATTTTCATTATGCATTTAATGATATAATTTTACTATTTACATGCATTATATACTAATTTTTTAATTTTCTTAATGTAAAAATCCTTTCTTTTTGAGTTCTTGTCTTTCTTAATGTAAAAAGTTGCATCTTTGATATTTATGTTAATGTTAATAATTATTTTTCGTTTTTGAAAATATTTATTATTAATGTAAAGTTTTAATTTATAATTTGGTATATCAATGTAATTTATCACGGAGTATTAATGTAAAATTTTAATTTATTGTTTAGGATTGTTAGAAAGTTGCATGTGTTGGATCCCTGAGAAATTATTTTAATCTTATAAACCAAACCAATACACAAATAAAAAAAATAAAAAAATAAAAAACAAAAACTAACATGATGACGTGGCACAATGTGAGCTGGTTAAATGTTTCTACTTTAATGGAATGAAGATTTTATGAAACGTGTTGTGCAGGCTGTTTATTTTAAGACTACAATTAATTGAAGAATCTAATGTGGATGAGTTTTTATTTTCTTGGATGTTTGGGAAGCGTGGGAGTTTTGCAAAAGTGGTCAGAGTGATGGTAAGGGGGTTGAAGGTGGTGTAAAAATTGAATAAATATATAAATAAATGTGTTGTTGTTTTATGATAGTTCTTCTCGTGTTGTTTTCGATATAAATGAATATGAAATGCGCGTTGGTTTAAAAGTTGTAACAATTTTTTTTTTGCGGATGACAATGCTCTAGTTTGAGAAATCATACTACCTCCATTTCAATTCAATTCAAAGGTAGTATCTACTTTTGTGTTGTTTTTCAAACGACGCTTTAACTTCTTATTATTATTTTTAACGTAAAAACGACTTTTTTTAACGAAAAAAATTCTTTTACGAAAGATATTCGTAACAAATCTAAATATATTAGTTTTTGTTAGAAGTTAGAACTAAGTCCCTCCATTATAGAGTAACATGTTTCTCACCGAAACATAATGGAAATTAGTTACTAATGGACCAATAACTTACTTTTACATTAACCTTATGTAACGAATATGAGAAAGTTACTTGGTGGTTGTAGCTTGACATCTAGCTATAAAATAAGGGCAAATGCTATGTAATTTATACCCTCATATTGTGAGTGATCAATAAATTCCTAGTGCAACTATAGTGAGGGCGTAGGCAATTTTGTGAATCTCGGAAATTATTTGTTCTTGTTCTTTTCCGACTCTTATACTTAGAAATGTGTGTGCGGTCCATCCCAAAACAAATCCCTAGAAACCGGCATCAGAGAGCGGTTAGGTGGGTTGGGGTAGAGCGATCAACTAGAAAAACACAATAATGGAAGGAAGCAAAATTTTATTCGATAAATTCGATTGGAAAGATTTTTTTTTTTTTTTGGAGAATGAGCGCAAATAACATAATATTTTTATTTAACGAATTCACATATTTGTTTGGAAGGCTCTAAGCCATATTTCATGGAGAAGAAAGATTGGGAAAATTTGAATAGACTGAAGGATCAAGGTGATCTTTTCGCTGTGAGTGTCGAAGATCTGTTAGTCTTAGGTGTTAGACTCTTGTGTATCATTGTACTCTAACTCATGTAAAAATTTCTTTCATAAGCTTGTTGGTGGAAGGTTTTGTACGACTTACTTGGTGAATGGTAAGACTATGTCAATTATGGGAAAAGGTGATGTGAAAATCCGGACCTTGACTAGGGGTAGGTGGGAGCTAACAAATTTCATGTTCATCGCGAACTTGAAAAAGAAATTAATATCTGTTGGAAAACTCGATGAATTAGGCTACAAAGTTGTCTTTGAGGAAAGTTCTGGAATATAGTTAAGGAAGTTATGATGGTAGCTCACGGGGCTAAGAGTGGAGCTTTGTACACCAAAAAGCAAGGTGTAGTTGTAACACCCCCGATTTTATAATAATGGATACTTCCTCCGTTCCATTTGTTGTATACATTTGCTTTATCACGTATGTCAATGGTCATTTTGTTTTGTTTATCTTTAGTTACATTTTACTAAAAAATTATAAAAACTTGATATTAATATTGTACTCGCACTAGTAGAAAAATGACATTAGGCAAATAGAAAAGACTACGGTCGTTGAAATTACCCGTAGTCAAATATATAGATAAAAACAAAAGGCTACGGTTCACCTTTAAAACCGTAGCCAAAAGTATTTTATACATATTTAAGGCAACGGTTGTTTATCAACCGTAGCCATTTATAATAGAAGTAATAAATGTAAAGCCCGCCAACACATAACAATATAATACGAGTATGAAAATCCCCATTTATCATTTCAAACCTTCGCCACTCTTACACATTCTCAACCCTAACTCCCTCACCCGTTCACATCATCTCCGACCCTCCACCACACACAGTAAGTCGTCGTGGACACGCTTCTATCCTCATATCGTCTTTGACGCCGCTGCCTTCGATCTTCAGCATCTAAATTGTATCGGTTTCCGCCACACACAGTAAGTCGCGTCAATTTTCGTTGTTTTAAAATAATATTGGTTCTCCATTCTCCTCTATCTTTCTATGCTCCTTTTTTCCTACCTGCTTCTGTCAAACTTATAGGTTAGGGTTTCTCTTTTGATTGATTTTGTGCAATGATTATAAAGTTACGGTTTTGTTTGTTTTCTAACTCGTATTATGTTTGTTGATTTGATATTGTGATCGAGATGAAATTGGTTGTAGGAATCTTAAATGGTTTAATTGTGTTACCAATTTAAGTTCAGTTATGAGGTAAAAGTAGCTCTTGGTTGACCTCCATTTCAGCAGAGTTTTGAATTCCCCCTTCTACTTGCTTTCTTACTTGAGAAAGAAAAAGGCTGGCCATCTTTACATTACAAGTACTGACCATACATTGTTTATCCGCATTGGGATATTGACTCAAATCTGCGATTTGAGTTTAATTTGTGAAATGCTACAAGTGAATGTTCAAATCTATTGTAAATTTTGCCATCTAATTAGTTGGAGATGTTGGTATGGAATTGATTCTCGATTTTCTTTTAGAAAAGTTGGGTTCCCTTTCTAAAATTAATTAGTACAACCAAATGTTATAATGAATTTTGTACCATTTGCTTTGCTTGTCATCCTTCCTTGTTATAGCCCCTTGTACTCACTACCATTAATAATCCGAATGGCATCCAAAATGCAGCAAAAAGATCATATCTCAAGTTAACTTACGTTGCACAATAGTTCCTTTTTTCGCAGATAACTAGGTGTATGGTCATTGTTCCTTTTTTCGCTTTACTTCAGGAAACTGTGTATATTATACTAGTATTTGTCATTCACTTAAAACGGTTTGGTTATAGTTCTTTAATGGATAACTTGGTGTATTGTTAGATTTTCTTGCATCGACGGCTGCAGCTGAGTTTAAAGACCCTGATATATTTGGAGTTGTTCGATTAGACCAAGACTAGCATTAAAACATGAGTTATTCTCCCCTTGTTCAAATAAGATTCATCATCATTTTCTTTAGCTGTGTACAAATTTCACACTTTCTGTACTTACGGTTGAGTATGAAATGAATAATTGAGGTAGTTTTTTTAGTGGACAGACCACTGTAGACCATTTGAGCTCAACTCTCCAACTAAAGCTAGTCTTATGCGTTCAATCTTAGCCGAAACAATTGGTGAGTTAGCTGTTAATGTTTGATATTTTTACTAATTTGATGTGGTTAGAAGTATGCCCATTGATTGTAAATATACAGTCGTAGAGGAATTTTTGTGTCATGAGTTCATGACTACCTTTCAATACTAATTTATATATAATGTTAGTGTTGTGAATCATGTCATTTTTGTAGAATTATTACTCATTTTTCGGATGGCCATATGGCTCGTTACTCTGTTGCCTACCTAACCGTATTTCATTTAACAATATGGTGACTGCTTTTTATATTTACTGGTTATAGCGAGTGTTTTTTATATTTTCTTGTGTATGTGGCAATCTATTCGTAAGAGGTTTTTTTTACAACCTCTTAGCTTATACACTAGTTCTGAGCGCGGTATAATTACATAACAACAAAAGTACTCGTAAAGAGCTTGGTATCTCAACATGCCATAATTTTTTTTTTGTTCTTTGCAGGCCAAGTATATCGAATGTGGCAGGTCAGAAAGCAGGTGTCACTAGTAGAAAAATATTAATTTGCGGCGTAAAAAAAGAGGCTATATGCGGCGTTTTTGATGTAGCAGCAAATGAGGGGGCCGCAAATAGCAAAGTTATTTGCGGCGTTTTTTAAACGCCGTAAATAAATGACTGTTTGCGGCGTTTTTTATTAAAAAACGCCGCAAATAAGTTTGTCTTATTTGAGGCGTTTTTTCAAAAAACCGCAGCAAATAGATAATTAAGTTTTTTTTTTTTTTTTTTTTTACAAAAAAAGATAGTCTAAGTAAATGATTTAAATATAACAACTTTCAAATATATTTTGCACAAGACAATCTTACATGATTTTTGTAAATGTTCTAAATTCATACATCAATGAGAAACAACACACACATAACTATAAAATACTCCAAAGCTAATTACAAGGGCATTAAAATTTAAATACAAAATTAAAAAGTAACTTGAGTTTGATTCTAATTTCAACTAATCTAAATCTTAAAGACAACAATTAATTCCATAGCATACTACGGATACAGACAGACGGCTTCATTCAACAAACCAGCTTCACAGGCTTCTATCTTGTCACTTGTGTTTTCGTGGCTGAAAAGTTCCTTAAGGATGCATAAGTATGTACCTGAATTTTTCATCTCAAGCAAATGGTGAGAAATATCTACAAACTACTTCACCTTGAAATGCTATGGTGTACAAGACAGATCTTTATCCATACTTTGAGAAAACCTACAGAACCTAAAAGTTTCATCTCATGTAAACATCAACAACTACAAGAGTCAGCGACCATGTCAAATATTAGTGAAAAAGGAGCGTAGAAAAAGATTAGTCCTGATAATCCGATACCAACATTCGAGCTAATTGAACTAAACATGAATATATACACCCTTTGAGTTAAAGGCCCATGACCAAGTCTACACTACTTATCTCATAACCGAAAGGGAAGGCTACTTAACTCGATTGCATCTACTTTGCATATAAATTTACTAAGAGAAACAATTGGGTGAAATTCTCCATTCCGCTCCGATTCTTTCAACACAATAACTTACGAAACAATTTTAGCACCCACTCAAATTCCGAAACACAATGCAGATTAGCGTGAATTCAGATTAGATTTGAAAAAATGAGTAGACCTGATTTAGCTGTTAAATACCCATTTTAAAGATAAAAGTGCAGATCCATCTCTTATTTATCAATTATTCATTCACCTTGAAGCTTACTTATTGGGATGCATATATAGTAGAAGTGTTACTTCTTCTCAAAATATAGTGTAAATTAAACTAGGACAAGCTCAGAGGATTCCATTATAAGAAACCATTACAAGAAACCTTTGAAACGGAGAGATGAACAAGTAACAGCAAATGAAAATGAAGGAATACATACCTTTTATTCCACAAGAGACATGAATAGTTTTGCTTGTTTTATGGTACCTGTAGCTAGCTAGCAGGCCATTAACAGTTAGCAGCAGCAACAGGAGCTATGAACGCAAACCATTCAAAATTGCCAGCTAACGCAAAACATAATAATTGTGCGCATGCTTGATAAGAAAACTATGCTCAGATCAGACCCCCACCATTTTGACCAGACAAATTATGCTCAAACAGACCATTGTGACTATTTTGACCGATCAATTCTACTCTACTACATAAATGGAAGACAATTGCAAAGTTGGCTACAGACATACCTTCTTCAAATCAGTTATGATTGAGTAACTCTTCACTATGTCATACATGAAACGCATCACAAATAGCCATACTCCAAGCATTCGTTTCGTTGAGGGCACTCACAAAATAGCCATATATGGTATATGTTTGTGGACAAATAGTGAATAGAACCCAAAGCTTACTGCATTAAAACATAGCAGCGAACTTAGTTTACTAGATAGTCATCAAGCACCGAAGCCAAAAGACATATAGAAATAAAAGAAAGAAGATAAAGACAGCAAATGGTATATGATGTATATCTAGCGTCAAGAAGTATGCCTGCATTCTTAATCATTGATACCTCATTGTCCACTCTCACTAATGCAAGTGGCCACAATACAATACTTCTAGACTTCAAGTCGATTCTAAGCTCGCCGAAAGTTGGAAGTTTAATCTAGAAGCAAGAAGTAAAGAAAAGAACGAATATGATAAGCCTTTACTTGGTCGATCTCTGGATTAGGTCTCTTTTTCTCATATGTGAATGTTGACGTTATTTCAAATAAAAATAGTGAGACTTCTTAGAGTATAAAATAATTCTGAACAAAAACAAGTATAAGCAGCTCTATAAATTTAGGGACAAACTTCTTATAGTAGAAAGTAGAAATTAGCTCAGTTAATGTTCAAATGGGGCCATACATTTTGGTAATCAAGTGTAAGCAGTTGTATATTAACGGAAAACTTAACGGAATACTTGTGAGAAGTCCTTGACCGTAAAGATTAATAGTTTAGTTCCTTAACGGGAAAAAAAATGTAAAGTTCGGGTCCTTACTTTCACAAATTCTCATTTAAGACGGGTTGACCGTCTTAAGCTTAAGAAGCTCCCCTTACAAAGGGCAAGTGGGTGGTGGGGGGCAAGTGGGAGGCAAATGGAGCCCCCCACTTGCCCTTTGTGAGGGGATTTTGACCCATCTTAAATGAGACTTTCTGACTTACTTTAGGCGTAACTCAATCAAATACCTTCAAAAAACTTGTTCATAACACAATTAATGTCCAATGTACACCAACTGTTATGCTCTTCGCTTGGACACATGCAATTCACTCCCCACAATACCAAGAGGGACTTAGTTAGTTCAGTTGTCAAGCAACTGCTTTGACAGTACAAGTACAACATTACCCGGTGAGAAGTCATCAATAAGAACTTCTTCACTTGAAAATTAACTATTAAATAAAAAACATTTATTATCATAGAAGTTGCAATGCTTCACATTGAATAACCTCTTCTCGGTAATTTTATCCCCATCCTCCTCTTCTCGTTATTTTATCCCTCACAACTACCCAGATGTTAGTGAGATCTCAGCATTTTGTCGGGCTTATATTTTACTAACTAAACTCGTTTTTAGCTTAAAGTTTAAAATAAATAACAAAACTGTTGAGTAGTAGAAACGATAACAAAAATTGGGATTTTAGGGCTTTCTATTATCGTGAACGAAATAATCCTGTAACAACAAATTCGTGTTAATCTGTAAATAAGAATAGAAAAACACAAATGAAGATACAAAATAATAATTTTATTAATCAAAGAATTTCGGGTACAATCTCTATTTATTCTACTGATTCAATTTCTGCAAAAAATAAATTTGTAGGAGGGTCTTGATTTGAAAACTTGATTCTCCTTTGACAAATTGGATTTCCTCCTCTTCAAACTGACTGCAACAGATGCTTGATGTCGGATCAAAGAGCAGTTAATATTCAAATCTAATTGACTAGAAATGAATACCTTTTCTCTATGCTTTCCCTTAGAAGAGAACCTTTTGTTTTAGAGAATTTTGGGGTTTGCCTTGTATTTTTGTGAAAATGGCAATTCTGAAGAGTAGTCCCAAAATGATGGTTCACCCTTCTTTTATATC
Organism: Heliosperma pusillum; assembly: GCA_022085475.1. Taxonomy (NCBI): domain Eukaryota; kingdom Viridiplantae; phylum Streptophyta; class Magnoliopsida; order Caryophyllales; family Caryophyllaceae; genus Heliosperma; species Heliosperma pusillum. The sequence continues at coordinate 75,457 of JAIUZE010070481.1, forward strand.
AGAGTTCTATTACGCAGCAAACTCCTCTTTTCTTTACGTACCAAAACCCTAAGATGTGGTCCCTGCTCCCCATTTTGTATGCTGACTTTCCTTATTTTGTGTCAACAAACCAACAAAATTGACCAAGTCTTATGCTTTTTGATACTTCCCAAGTGCGGCACGTTTGCTACTGCTAACAAATGGTGTTTGCTTCACTTTTGGGCCTATTAACATTTATTTTGTGGTTTGGGTCCAATAACTTGTAATTTGTGTCTCTTGCTTTATATCAAAATATAGCACATTCATTTTCCGATTGGACCGATTTTATATTTTTGTTGAAAAGACGGACTGAACACGGGCTAAAATCCACTGGCCCATTTCCAAGACGATAAATTTCCCCGTAAGTCAACATTTTGACTTTGACTCCATTTTGACAATGTAAGACATTTTTTTATGTCTACAAATTTGCCCCCTCGGGATCGGGTCACGTACACAAATTTGAGTGTTTTAGCGTGAGACGGTCCCGACATTACTTGTTGCAGCCACGCGGGACCATTGAGTATTTTTATTTCTTTCATCGGCTTGATTTTTTTTGACGGACCGAATAACCACGCAAAGCCGAGACAATCACGTTTCCAAACAACTTCCTTTACCAGCAAGTGATAGAGTTTGGCCCCAACTAGACAAGTTAGTGCTTCTCTGGAAATATTTCCAAGATAGAATTTGTTAGTCTTTGAATGCTAATCAAATTCAAATTGTTAAACCACCAATTACTATAAAAGAAAAAGGTAGGTTCATAATTTTTGTATTCAATCAGCATCTCTTCACGCCACAATATCCAAGCTGACGCCTTAGACGACTCGAAAGACCGACCGGCATACCGCATACACACCGATCAAACTTCGGCTTTGTAGGTGAGCAAAATTATCGATTTTACTTACCAAAATTTTTTTTTTTTGTTTATGTATGCAGTATGACTTTTCTTCGATGGTACAATGGTGCTTCACATCATCACGTACGGACCGCTAACGGACCAACGCCAATGCTAATGACTGATTTTCCGACAGCCTGTAACTGAATTGTTTCGTCCTTGACATGTGCCCAGTACTCATTGTTAACTCGGCGCCGTCCGCGATCCTCATCGGCTAGTAACACCTTGGTTCTGAATTCGTCTCGGCTTAACTTTTAAATTTATAACGACATGAATCTCCGTCTGAGTTTATTGGAGACCGTCGTAACCGAGAAACTAGCTGTCGTCACAACTGCTTTAAATAATCACAAAACTCGTGTAATTCGTCTCGGATTTGACAGGAAATCAACAAAGACGAAAGCTTTCCTATTGAATTTCTGGTTTGGAATTTGATTTGAAAAACAAAACAAGATGAGAAATTAATTTGGGGATGAGAAAGTGATTTTTTTTTTTTTTTTTTTTTTCTTGCAGTTTAGGCTCGTGCTCAGGAGCTTATTGCTGAATTGTTGTCTCATGCATAGTAGCGCTTCAAGAACTTGGCGTTGATCGGACCAACGCGAACTCCGTCATTGTCAACAATCTTGTACGCACCATTGGTGTAGACTTCTTGAACAATGTAAGGACCGTCCCACTTTGAGGTGAACTTGTTCCCGGCCTTACGAGGCATGATGATGGGTCTTCGGACTGCCAAAACCATGTCACCAACTTGAAAAGACCTTGGACGGACCTTCTTGTTGAACGCCCTTGATAATCGCGCTTGATAGCACTCCAAATTTTGCTGCGCATCGAGCCTTTTCTCATCAAGAGCTTCGAGCTCAGCTAGGCGCAACTTGTCATTTTCCCCCTCCGTAAGACCCATTTGAATAGCCATGCGAAGAGAAGGAATCTCCAGCTCAAGTGGTAGAACTGCCTCTACTCCATAAACCAAAGCATAAGGTGTTGACTGGGTAGGACTCTATACGTCGTGCGATATGCCCAAAGTGCTTCTCCGAGCCTTTCATGCCAATCACGCTTAGACTTCGAAACCATCTTTTTCAACAAATTGGAGAGAGTCTTGTTGAAAGCTTCAGCGAGACCATTGGCTGGCGCATTATACATTGACGACTTGTGTTGGGCGAATTTGAATTTTTCAACCAGCGCTGTCATGAGCCTGTTGAAGAACGGGGTTCCATTATCAGTGATGATGTACCTTGGCACGCCATATCGGTAGATGATTTGTGTCCGCACGAAATCTGCCACATTTTCTTTCTTCACTTCTCGAAGAGGCACGGCTTCTGCCCATTTAGAAAAGTAATCAGTTCCGGCCAAGATGTACAAATGTCCTGCGGACGACTTTATTGGCATAGGTCCTACTACATCGAGTCCCCAAGCTTCAAATGGCCAAGATGCTACAGTAGGGTGGAGTATCTCCGGAGGTTGATAGATAAAATTTCCATGAAACTGGCATGCGTCGCACCTCTTCGCGTACTCTATGCAATCGTGCACCATAGTTGGCCAATAATAGCCCATTCTTTTGATATGATCACACAATTTCGGTCCCGTTTGGTGAGCACCGCATATGCCAGCATGAGCTTCCTCCATGGTATGCAGACCTTCAGCTTCATCAAGACATCGCAACCAAAGTCCATTGAAAGATCGACGATACAACGTCCCTTTGTAGTAAATGAAGCGAGAAGAACGACGTCGCACCTCCGTCTTATGCCTTGGATCATTCGGCAGTTTATTGTGCTCTAAGTAGTCAATGATTGGCTGACGCCAATCCTCTTTGTTGATTTCATGAACAGAAATTGCATTTACGTCTTCTGGTGACTCATCATCTTCAACTTCTGGCAGCACAACCCATCTTTTACAAATTGGGACTGAAGAAGGAACACTTGCCCCCAGTGCCAAAGTGGCTGCGAGATTTGCAAGAGCGTCAGCTATCTTATTGGCACTCCTTGGTACATGTTCCAAGAAGACGGAATCAAATTTTTGAAGCAAACGAGACGCTAGTTTGTGATACGGCACCAGACTGTCTGTTTTTACTTCAAATTCACTGAGTAATTGATTGATTACCAACATAGAATCTCCGTAGATGTCAAGATCTTTACATCCCATTTCAAGAGCCATTTGTGCGCCAATGATCAAAGCTTGATATTCGGCGGCGTTATTTGTACACAACTCCGGCAGTATGAATGAATATGTCAGGAGGTGTTTTTCAGGCGAGACAAACACGACTCCAGCTCCAGCTCCATCTTGACGAGCGGCTCCATCAAAATACATTTTCCATGAAGGAAGCACATCGATGTAGAAGACTCCTTCTCCTGGGAGTTCATCGGAGAAGCTCCATTCTCCTGGAATTGGATGATCCGCTAAGAAATCCGCCAATGCTTGTCCCTTAACTGCCTTTTGAGGAACATAGACTATGTCATACTGCTTTAAGATCACGGCCCATTTGGCGAGTCGTCCCGAGAGCACTGGCCTTGACAGAATGTACTTGATCGGATCAGCTTTAGAAATGACATGCACGGTGTGAGCCTGAAAGTAATGACGCAACTTTTGTATGGCGAAGATAAGAGCTAGACACATCTTCTCTATGGGTGAATACTTTAGTTCTGCCCCAACAAGTGTGCGACTCAGATAGTATAGAGCTCTCTCTTTGCCGTCTTCATTCTCTTGAGCACATAATGCCCCCATCGAGTTTTCTTGGGCAGATATGTATAGAATGATCGACTTTCCTTGAATTGGTGCGCCTAAGACTGGAGGACTTGACAAGTACTGCTTGATGTTGTCAAAAGCTTTCTGACAAGATTCATCCCACTCGAAAGGAGCACCTTTTTTCATTAGGTGACTGAATGGATGACATCGTCCTGCCAGATTGGAGATGAACCGACGTATGTAAGCTAGACGACCTTGGAGACTTCGAAGATCTTTGAGCGTGGACGGCTCAGGCATGTCTTGTATTGCCTTGATTTTTGTTTGATCTATCTCAATTCCTCGGTGACGCACGATGAAACCCAAAAACTTTCCTGAACTAACCCCGAAAGCGCACTTTAAAGGATTCATCTTGAGCTTGCACTTTCGTAGTCTCTCAAAAACTGTTCGAAGGTCTTTCACATGATCGACTCTTTTCTTTGATTTGACGACAAGATCATCGACGTAACACTCAATGATGTCATGCAGCATATCATCGAAAATTTTTTGCATAGCTCGCTGATACGTGGCTCCCGCATTCTTCAACCCAAAGGGCATTACCTTATAGCAAAATATCCCCTTTGGTGTTCGAAACCCAGTGGCTTCTTCATCTTCTGGCGCCATTTGTATTTGATTATACCCAGCGGTGCAATCCATGAATGATAATGCTTCATGCCCGGTCGTGGCGTCAATCATGATCTCCGTGACTGGAAGCGGGAAATCATCTTTTGGACAAGCTTCATTCAAGTCTCGAAAGTCGACACAAATGCGGAGTTGTCCGTTTTTCTTTCTCACCGGGACGATGTTAGCGATCCACGTCAAATACCTGACCTCCCGAATGAATCCTGCATCAATCAACTTGTTTACCTCAGACTCAATTTCTGGCAACATTTCTGGTCGAAATCGCCTTCGTGGTTGCTTCTTTGGAGAGACGCCTTTCTTTATGGCGAGTCGATGAACAGCGATCTTCGGACTCAAGCCTGGCATTTCTTTGTAGCTCCACGCGAATACATCTTTATATTCTGATAGAAGATTGACATACTCTGTTCGTTCTTGATCGGTCAGAAGGGAGCTTACATAGACGGGTCGTGGTTCTTCATTTGTGCCCAGGTTGATTTCTTTCAAGTCGTCAACCGTTGCTTGGACCCCATCTTCAAGAGTTTTCGGTATTTCAGCAACCTCTATCTCATCATCTGAATCCGGGTATTCTTGTGCAGTCACATGATTAGACGAGACAAAATCCCGAGCGACTTTCCCCTGACTCAATTTTTTCTGCGGGTTTGTGAAGATGATAGTGCGTGCCTTTGCTTTTAGTGATGTATCCATTGTCACTTCCACTTCATGATGGCGTCTCATCCGTGAAGGAATGACACTATGAATGTCTTTGGTGGAGTCGATTGTAGCTTCTGTCTTAGAGGACTTTTTCTGTTTTCTTCGGCGCCTCTTTTGCACCTTCGAGCTACTAATACGACTGAAGACTGATTTCTTCGCCTCTTTTCCTCCAACACGAGTGAACACTGACGTACTTGGTGTATGTTGCTGCGGACAGGATGTTAAATTCACTTGGATGGTTTCTTCCCTTTCTCCTAACCTATTAAACACTGAAGCCCGAGACGTAGGAGTAGGTTGGCCCAACCTGTCAAAGACAGACCTTTGTGGTAGCGTTTCTGTGTTCTCGCCTTCACTCTCCACAACTTCTGCCACAATATATTGTGATGAAGCTTGCTTCACCTTACGTCGTGCAGAAATTCGAATTGGCTCAGGAGGTGAGAATCCAACACCAACCTTTCCGACTTCAAGTGTGCTGCCTTGTTGATGCAACTTCTTCTGCGTTTGATTGAAACCATACGGGGTGGCTTCAATAACTTGCCCCAATGGAGTTGGATTTTTGAAATCGTACCCGGACTTCGACATGAGCTTGTAAGCATTTGGATCGAATCGTCCCTTTGCTGACTTCTCGGTCCCCATTTGGTCTTCTTTCATCGACGCTGTCGTGAAACCAGGTAGAGGTTGTTTACTCGTCATATAGCCATTTGTTCTTGCAACTGGAACAATGATATTCTTTTTCAAAATTTGCATATCATCGCCATTAATTTTTCTAGCTGATTTTGATGTCTCGTTTTGAGGTGCGCACTCTGCGAAAGGAGCATCTCCATCCTTACGCTTTGATTTTGGCACGTAACGAAGAATTGGCGTTGTCTTCCGTGTGATTGGAGTAGCTTTCTCTGTAGCCGAATTTACATTTGTTTGATTGGTTTTTATGAAGTTGCTTTCGTGATGTTCAATCACCATTGACTCCTTTGCGACTTGATTTTTGACATCATCCATCTCTTTCGGAATTTTGGTTCCTGTTGAAAGAATCGTTGATGGTAACATCTCGCTTGGGATATCATTATCTTCATAGAACCGAGCGTCGGCAAAGTAAGACTCCACTGTAGAGAAGGGCTTTACGTCAGCATTTATCTTCCTTTCACCGTCTCTATAGTATTTCAGGCATTGATGCAGAGTTGACGCTACAACGCCATTTTCGTGAAGCCAAGGTCGACCAAGCAACAACTTGTATGAAGTTTTGGCATCAATTACGTGAAAAAGTATGGTAGATGTCATATCTCCCATTACGAGTTCAACACGGATCATGCCAATTGCTCTTTGTCCACCGAGATTGAAACCTTGGATCAATAAACGACTTTTTGCGAGTTCGTTCACAGAGATCCCAATTTCTTCCATAGTGGCCTTTGGCATTATGTTGACGGCTGAACCTCCATCCACCAGGATGCGACCCACTCTTTTCTCACGAATGTATCCCGACACGAACAAAGGGCGATTGTGTAGCTTTGACCCCAGTAGCAAATCTTCATCAGTAAATGCGAGGGCGACATTACAAGAGACACATTTTTTCGATTGATCAGCAGGCTCTCCCGCAGCTTTGATCTTATCAGCATATGCTTCTGGTTGAAGAATCGCCATGGACAACCTTTGACGCATCTCTTCAGGCAAATGGAACATTTGTTGCCATCCCATACGCGCAGGTAGTGCGTCTAAAATTGCATCAATCTTTGCGCCCTTGCTCAAATCTGGAGAAGTTTCTTTAGTCACTTCATCTTCAGTGTGATCTTCCTCAACAATGGCAGAAGACACAGTGTTCACCGAAAATTTAGTGTCGTACGACTTGGGAAAATAGTCCTTTAACGTCACAACTTGGCGCGACTTCGACTTGAATTTCTTAAAGGACATGAGATCTGGTGAAGAGTACACGATGATCCCTTTATCTTTCTTTGGTGAAGATTTCTTCATTTTCTGACGAGGCAATATTTGATGTTGAGGTTTTGACACTTCATCGTTTCGCTTCTTTTGTCGTCGTCTAGCCACAAGGGTCCACCCTTCGTCGTTGTCTGCTTGAGATGGAGCATCGGGTATTGGTGACGTAATCAACTTAGAATCTCCAGGCATGACGACTATCACAGGCTCAAGAGTTCCGAATTGAATCAATCGTGCACATTCATTGACCGCGACATGACGGTATGACTGAACAATTTCGACATTTTGCTGTGCCACGACACAATTTGATTCAACGACATCATCAAGATCCAAGAGAATCTTCCCGTCTTCGGCTAACTGCATTATTTTCTCTTTAAGAGTAATGCACCTCTCGAGCGGGTGACTTACAACCCTATGATATCGGCAATACTTTGGATCATTTGTACGCCCGGCTTCATTTGGTCGTTTAGACTCGGGAAGCTCGATCACCTTCTTCTCTAAGAGATCATCCAACATACCGGCAAGATCGGAATCCGGGAAAGGATAAGTCTTTTTTTCGAGTTCTTTCAAGGTTGGTCGTGGCTTGCGCATATCTTTTGAGTATGTCGCCACCTTCTTGTCAGTTTTAGGTCGCGCCGAGATTTTCACGGGATTGGAAGTGGAAACCGCCATGACCTCCTTTGAAGAGCTCTTATATGCCTTATCGTTTTTCTTGAACTCCTTTCTCTCCGGCTTTGACTCTGAATGATTGAAAAATCGTCCTCCATGACTGGCGATGGTAATTTCCATGTCGTGGGCCCGAGTAGCTAGATCTTGAAATGACCTTGGCTTGATGCCTCGGAGGATATAGACTAAATCCAAATTCATCCCTTGGATGCACATTTCAACAGCGGAAGTCTCCGACAGACGGTCTTTGCATTCGAGGCTTAACGCGCGCCATCTACTAATGTAATCGATGACGGGTTCATCCTTCCATTGCTTCGTGTTAGTGAGTTCTGTCATACTTACAATACGCCGGGTACTGTAGAAGCGATTAAGGAACTCTTTCTTCATCTCGTCCCAACTGTTGATCGACTCGGCGTTTAGATCCGTGTACCAATCAAAAGCAATCCCCTTCAGAGATCGGACGAATTGCTTAACAAGGAGATCGCCATCACTACCAGCAGTGTTACAAGTTTCAATAAAATGAGCGATATGCTGCTTGGGGTTGCCCTTCCCATCAAATTGTTGAAACTTTGGTGGTTGGTAGCCGATAGGCATCCTCATGCAATCGATTCTCTTTGTGTATGGCTTGACGTAACGGTGATTGCCGACAGAGTGAAAGTTGCCATCAAACTGACTTTTGAAGGCCTCCGCGATCATCTTTTGGACGTCTTTAGCAGTAAACGAGTTACTCTTGTCACGACCATCATCGTCGTCGCTGGCATTATCACTATCACCACTTTGAAAAGACGACGCGGGTCTTTTTTCCAACTTTTTCGTCAAAGCGACGATCTGTTTGGTTTTCTCTTCGTTATCCTTCTTGAGTTCGTCAAGAATGGTTTCCATTTTCTTGAGTTGGTCCTCCATATTGCCGCTATCAATAACCATGACAGGCGCCACCATGGAATATGATTGTTGGCTTGACATTCCCTGGTCGCGCCTTTGTGGGGACGACGGAGACGAACCAGCGCTACTGTGACTATCCTCAACAGTGAGTGGCTCGAACAACGGGCTAGTATGAACAGTCATTTTTCCAAATGTACCACACAATTTCTCCCGAATTGCCGACGGTGCTAATTGAGGGTTGTTGACTTGAACACGAGGAGATGAACCGAACACAGGGTATTCATATGGCCTAGAGTCGCCGGCACCATATAAGTCCCTGGAAGCATTGGCGGTGACAGTAGATTTGCGGGGCCTCGTAGGCACGGACGCAGAACGGAGTCTCGCTGATGCGGTACGGATGAGGATGGACCTGGTCCTGCTTCTTGTGGAAACACCGATAGGAGATCTATCAAGAGACGCACCGTGACGGTTTAGGCTTTCATCATCAGATCTGGATGTCATCGTCTTTGACATGGCAGATATCTTTTTGGAGGCCATCAGAAAAATTGTTGTGGAATTTGATTGTGCAGAAAAAGAGATGAGTAGTAGAGAGGTCCCACCGAGCGTGGCAAATTTGTAACAACAAATTCGTGTTAATCTGTAAATAAGAATAGAAAAACACAAATGGAGATACAAAATAATAATTTTATTAATCAAAGAATTTCGGGTACAATCTCTATTTATTCTACTGATTCAATTTCTGCAAAAAATAAATTTGTAGGAGGGTCTTGATTTGAAGACTTGATTCTCCTTTGACAAATTGGATTTCCTCCTCTTCAAACTGACTGCAACAGATGCTTGATGTCGGATCAAAGAGCAGTTAATATTCAAATCTAATTGACTAGAAATGAATACCTTTTCTCTATGCTTTCCCTTAGAAGAGAACCTTTTGTTTTAGAGAATTTTGGGGTTTGCCTTGTATTTTTGTGAAAATGGCAATTCTGAAGAGTAGTCCCAAAATGATGGTTCACCCTTCTTTTATATCAGAGTTCTATTACGCAGCAAACTCCTCTTTTCTTTACGTACCAAAACCCTAAGATGTGGTCCCTGCTCCCCATTTTGTATGCTGACTTTCCTTATTTTGTGTCAACAAACCAACAAAATTGACCAAGTCTTATGCTTTTTGATACTTCCCAAGTGCGGCACGTTTGCTACTGCTAACAAATGGTGTTTGCTTCACTTTTGGGCCTATTAACATTTATTTTGTGGTTTGGGTTCAATAACTTGTAATTTGTGTCTCTTGCTTTATATCAAAATATAGCACATTCATTTTCCGATTGGACCGATTTTATATTTTTGTTGAAAAGACGGACTGAACACGAGCTAAAATCCACTGGCCCATTTCCAAGACGATAAATTTCCCCGTAAGTCAACATTTTGACTTTGACTCCATTTTGACAATGTAAGACATTTTTTTATGTCTACAACTCCCATGAATTTTAATTAGCTATTTGGGAAAGATAACATAATTAACCCAAAACAGACATAAACCCTAACAATCCACACTACTGATAATGGAAAAATAAATCCTAAAAATTAGGATTGTAAGACTAAATTTTACATACCTAATATTCGAATACTAGAAAGGCACGCTTAGAGGAGTGGAGTTCCGGCGAGTTCCAGTGAGGTGGTGGTGAGGACTGAGGAGTGGAGAGCCAAGCGTAATCCGTCGATCAATTTTTTTTGTTTTGGAGTGATAATGGTCATGGATACATGGATTGGTGAAGTGGTGAGCAATATCAGTCATATGAGTACATGACTATTTAATTAGATGATATGGATATTGTGGCAAGCTAAGAGCATCTCCAATGGTTCACCAAAAGGACTTGCTTGCAAATAAAAAAAATTTCAAGTTACTTGTTTGACCATTGGAGAGCTCCACCTAGATTAGCTTAAATTGAGCTAGTAGCCCCATGGAGCTAGTAGCTCAAATGAAATGTATTAATTAAATGAGTATTTTTAATTTTAATTTTTTTAGGTAAAATAATGAAATATGGGCTCATCTAAACCACAACACTAGTAGTTTACCATTGGGGTAGTTTGTAGCTTAAAAATGTTTTAGCTTGAAAATCACATGTGGCAAAGGTAAGCTAGTTGCAACTAGCTTACCATTGGAGATGCTCTAATGAGTAACGTATTTTTTTTTTTTTTAAAGTTTACTTATTTGCTGCGTGTGATAGGAAAACGCCTCTAATAGTCTATTTGCGGCGTTTTTTCAAAAAAACGCCTCAAATAGAAATATGATTTTAAAAAAAAAATTAATAATTTGCTGCTATAACGCTAAAACGCCTCAAATAGATAGCCGCAATAAAATATTTTTCTACTAGTGTGTGCCTAAGAAATTGGTGATGTGTAAAATCAAATCTAATGCTACTTGTATCGTGGAGAATATCTATAGCTTAAGCTAATGTGTCCGACTAGAATGTGTTTATTTTGTTTTGATGTTGATTTGTAAAGGCAATTGTATGTAAAACATTTGTTTGGTAATTAATTATTATTATTGCAATAAAAAAAACTTTATTTTGACCAAAATAAATTTAGTATTTTTTTTTTTAAATTTTAATTAAGAAATGGCTACGGTTGTTAAAACACAGCCGTAGCCTTTTATTAACTTAAGGCTATGGTTCAATGACATTAACCGTAGCCAAAAGTAACTTTAGGCTACGGTTCTTAACCGTAGCCATATGTACTTGCTCTAAGGCAACGCCTTGATTTACTACGGTTGAGGAACCGTAGCCATAAGTCTTTTTTAACCGTAGCCAATAGGCATTTTTTTACTAGTGTCGGTAAGACAATTTAAACAATATCTCACATGACTATCTTTTACGTTATATATTAGAAGTTGTATTAAATATTCTTCTAACTTATGAATAGTGCCAAAAAAGCAAACGTATACAATCAAACGGAACGGAGGAAGTATTTACTAAAGTTTTATAAAATTCTCTTCTACATTTATTTGTTAAAATATTTTAAATCGATAGATTATGATTTCGTATCTTTAAATTAGTATTATATTGATATTAGTTTAGTTGTATTGAAACGGTCGCATTTCAGTTAGTTATGAGCCCATAATCGGACACTACTCGAAAATCTGAGTGGGTAAATATACACCTTGAATATTAGGCCTATTACTACCCACCTTCTCAAAACAAACCCACTACAAATCACCACCTCTCTCCTCATTTTTCAAAATTCATCTCTTTTTTCCTCAACACCAAAAACTCCATTAAACATCCATAACTCAAAATCTTAAAAGACGATGTTATTTTTTTCGTCTCCCAACGAAAATTCACAAAATTTTTACATCAATCTTCTCCTCTCATTCTCCTCTTCCTTTTCATACCATAAAATATCTTTTTTCCTCAAACTTTTTATAAAACCCATCTTTTACATCTCAACTTAAGACGAACATAACCTTTTCGTTTCTTAACAGAATTCAATTCCGTTTAATATTTCGGAATCCTCTCACAATCCTCTTTCTTTCTAGCTAATAATAAAAAATTGAAACTTATAACTTTGTTTTAAGTCGATCTCCAGAATTTCGGTTATGCCTTCTAATCATTTTAGTTGTCGTCAAGGATGAAATTTTGAAAAGTTAGGTAACGGGAATTCGTTGGTATCGTTAGTTTGCATGAGAATCGCTTATTTTGAGTGCTAATGAGGTTATGTTGACGAGTTACTCGATATCCCATTTTTGTGTATTTTATACGTATTTTAGAGTAATATTTATGAGAAAGACAAACTCTTTATTAGCTATTGATATGCATTGATGTTCTCTCATGTTGAAAATGTTGAATTATGTTCATATGTCCTCTTATGGTGAAATTTAATGTTTGTTATACTACCTCTTCTCTTAATTGCACGAAAATAATTAAAGATGCTAATGACGGTTTAATTAATATATGTTGGATGTGTTGATACCCATATGTTGTGTGAAATGTTGATTAATGATGGTTTATGTTGATAATATCAAATGGGTTTGTGTTTGGATGGATTAAAGATGAATTCTTAATGTTGTGTTTGCCTTCAAAACCACTAAGTATGAATGATGGATTATCTTTGAGACTTGTAATATTAAGTTTGTTGATTTTAGTGTGTTTGTATGTGTTTTAACATGAATTATCATCAAGTTGCATTGGAGTTACAATGAAGTTGGGTGAATTTTGGCTTGAACCCTTACGGATTTGAGACAAACCCCGGCGGGTTAAGTCCATCCCGTGCGGGTTCGAGCTTGAACCCCAGCAGAATACTCTCGACCTGGGCAGGTCCATATCAACCCGGGCGGGTCCAATTCGACCCGGGCGGGTGAAATTTTCATGCACTGACCCCGTTTTGTAAAATGATCATATCTCCCTCGTTCCTTGCCTGTTTTGGGTGTGTGACCTACCATTGAAATTTTAAGAGAATAAGCTATCGCCTCAATTTCGAGTTACTGCATTATCATGTATATAACACAAGTTATGACTGTTTAAAGTTGACCCTTATTTTAGATAGTTTCTAAACATGCTGTTTTGAGATGGGCTTTATGTTTCTTGTTATTATGCTTCTTTAACTTGGTCTAATGCTCATGTAACATGTATTGATTCTTGTTTATAATTGTTACATTAATCTTATGCCTTATTCGCATGTATAGTGACGGTTTTGGATGTTTAGCTAGTTTGAGTCATGTATGCCATGAGTGGTCGGTTGAGTCTTGGATGTTGGATGATATTGAACTCTCATTTCCGGTTGTACCGTTATACTCATTGGACCTTGTGTCGGAGCGATGGGGGTACATCCTTTTATGCTTAGGCATAAGCTAGTTGGGATATGGCGACGTTGTTTGGAGGCAAACTCATAGCGTTGATCGACCCGGACGTCAAATGTTGTATCCTTGCGAGGTGGTGTCATTGCATATAGCGTACTTGCCTGTTAATTATTGACCTCATCTCCGTGTGGTTTAGCCGGAGTATGATGCTTTACTCGTCCGCCTATTTCGTGTGGTTTAGCCGAATTTAAAGTACTCGCTTCCGTGCGGTTTAGCCGGAGGATCGAGTCTTGGATGTGAAACGTAGATCGCGTGTCCAATAGGAACACGTTTATTCCGAGAGTCTGGTCAGGTTTAGACTAGGACCATATTATATTATCGTTGTCCTACCATGAGGATTAGAGTCTTGAGTATAAGAATTTTTTATCGTATACGGTTCAGGGAAACGTTTATCCCGTGGATTAGTTCGTCTTCTCTTGCAAAGTAGAGATGATAGTGCGTGCCATTTAGCGTGAGAGTGTGTTTGCATATTCATGATGATTGGTTGAATGTGGATTGGATGCTTAAATGCCTTGTAGTCTTTGTGAGTCGTGTCCTCTGCCTCTTCGGCTATATGGTTACTAACGGTGAGATGCAAGCCGGTGGTAGCGATATTCACTACAAGAAAAAGCTATATTAGCGACGGACATTTTGCGACGGATATTTAATCCGTAGCAAAAACATACTTGCGACGTCTTTTGCGAAGGGGATTACATTTTGCGGCGGACTTGCGGCGGATAATCCGTCGCAGTTTTTTTCACATATGGCGCCTAACTTTTTACATGGCGGGAACCTCTGCGACGGATTATCCGTCGCTAATCAGTAATTGCGACGGATTGTCCGTCGCAAGATTAAAAGTTTGACCAAAAGATTGACCAAAAAAGGTGACACGTTGGCTTGCTTCTGCGACGGAATTGCGACTGAAATTCCGTCGCAAAATCTATTATATGACCTGCAAAGTCGCCATTTCTTTCCTTTATCGAAATCGATCGAAAAATCCTAAAATCCCAAAATCCCTAGTGACGACGACGACCCTCACTCCGACGACGACCACCACGACGACAACTCCCCACTAAATCCTTCCCTCCTCTCTCTATTAAGTCTCTCTCTCCCTCTCTTTCTCCTCTTTTTTTTGTTTTCCTGTCTTCTTCTCCGGCCGGCGCCCCACCCACCGGACCATCCGCCCCTCCTTTTCCCCTTCCCCTTCCCTTTCCCCTTCCCCCTGTCCTTTCCTCTTTCCCCCGCCCCCTGTCCTTTCCCCTTTCCCCTGCCCAGATCCGGCCGGCTCTCTCCCCTCTGTCGCTGCCGGACCGACGTGGCTCCTACTATGCCGCTGCCGTCCCCCGTCCCGTCCCTAATTAACTCTGTTTAATTGTTATATTAAGTTAATTAGTTTAATTATTATTAAGTATAAGTTTAAGTTTATATTAAGTTAATTAGTTTAATTATAATTATTAATAAGTATAAGTTATATTGGTTTAAGTTAATTTTTTGTTTTGATTTAAGTTTAGTTATTATTAAGTATAAGTGCAAGTTTTTTTTGTTTAAGTTTAATTGTGTTTATGTTTGCGTTATTTTGTTTAAGTTTAATTGTGTTTATTTTTATGTTTATGTTTGCGTTCTTATGATTAATTAGACTATTATTTTTTTTGTTCATATATGGTAGACTTAGTACCCGTTCAAGAGTTATACATTAGGTGTACTTCTTGAATAGTCCCCGTTTTGGGACTGTCTTTGAATCTTTTATGCCATTTAGGTGGTAAATACTAATCATTTTTTTAATTGTTATTTGACGATTAAGTTTGGTTGACAGTTCCTTTAATGTTCTCTGAATACATATGAAGAGTGACAAGTCATTCAACATTGTGTATTTGGAGAACCATAGGAAATTGCTGCCGAATTTTCGTCTCATAACAATTAATTAAAGAATTAGTATTTACTAATGGTATGAAAGATTCAAAGATGGGTTTATGTTGGAGAGTTAAGGACCCCATGAACTCGAATATTGTTTTTTTTAAGGTGGAAGATGTTGTTGTTGTTGTTGTTGTTGTTGTTGTTGTTGTTGTTGTTGTTGTTGGTGGTGGTGGTGGTGGTGGTGGTGGTGGTGTTGTTGGTGGTGTTGGTGTTGGTGTTGGTGTTGGTGTTGTTGTTGTTGTTGTGGTTGGAGGTTGGAGATTGGAGGTTGGAGGTTGGTTGTGTTGTTGTTGTTGTTGATGTTTTTGTTGGAGGTTGGTGGTGGTGGTGGTGGTGGTGGTGGTGGTGTTGTTGTTGTTGTTGTTGTTGTTGTTGTTGCTGCTGCTGCTATTAATAAACTTTTAGTTCTTGTTGTTATTGTTTTAAATATTTATTTAAGTTGATCATAATAATTATAAACGTGTATTTAGATTTGAAATGAAAATAGTACAACGGGCGTGAATGTATGAAAGATTGGATTGTAATAAAAAAATTAAGGCAGGAGTTTGTAATGGGCGTCAATGAATTCATTAATTATGTTAAGAAAGAAGAAGATTACGGTAGATGTAAAGAAATTAGGTGCCCGTGTGTAAAGTGTAGAAATCAAAAAATTTTAGCCGAACAAGAAGTACGAAAACACTTGCTAGGGCTTTGGGGCTTTTGCGATGACTATTATGATTGGGTGTGCCATGGTAAGAATTTTCCCGTTGAGGAGAGGTCTGAAAATCCTTATAGGGATATGGTGGAGGATGCGTTGCGCGACAACATTAATCAAATTATTATGGAAAATGTTGACGCCGAAGTGGTTGATGAATCTCCAAATCCTAATGTAATAGCCTTTTTCAAAATGTTGGAACATGACAATAAACCGGTGTATGAGGGGAGTCGTTTCTCTTTGTTGCACTCAGCTTCATGGTTGGTAACTTTGAAATGTGAATACAATTTACCCCACAAATGTCATGCAAGTCTTAGAGAAGACAAAGAAGCACAAGTTCTGTGGATTATTTTGTTAAGTGATTTATGTTTGTCATTTATATATTTAATTACATTAACTATTTAATTTAAATGACAATTATTAATTCTGAGTTTGTTTGTGATGCAGAATAAGATCATGTCAAAGAAGTCGGAGCTTCAAAGTCAAGGAGTCAAAAACATCGACGATAATGAGATCTATTATGAGGAGACTGGATTTGACGAGAAAGGAAGATGCTACGGATTGGGACCAGCGGCGGAGTATTTGTTTGACCATCATAGGCACTCTGTTGCTACCTCAGCCCCGACTCAGTACACCCAAGGTTTGGCTACTAAGCTGTCAAAGGAGAATGCGGTACTTAGGCAAGAGCGCGACGAGCAAGCTCTAAGGATTGCAGCTATGGAAGAGTACTTGAGTCAGGTTGCAAGAAATTATACTCACAGTGCAGAACTGGAGGTTCTAACCAGGGTTGAGACGACTTTGATGATAATGGCGGCGATAATGCTAGGCCCCACCCATTCACCCCTTTCCCTCCATTCACTCCGTGTGGTTGAGTGATTAGTAAATTATTTTGAACTTAAAACCTTTTATTTGTAAGACTTTACTTTTATGATATAAAATCAAAACTTTGCTCATGCATGGTTTTTTTGTTACATTAGTAACTTTGTTGGACACGTAACTGCTGGAAAACTTCTGTTATTTGCAGGTTTTTTTCG
Organism: Heliosperma pusillum; assembly: GCA_022085475.1. Lineage (NCBI taxonomy): Eukaryota > Viridiplantae > Streptophyta > Magnoliopsida > Caryophyllales > Caryophyllaceae > Heliosperma > Heliosperma pusillum. Next base: position 92,352 of record JAIUZE010070481.1, read on the forward strand.
TCGTTTTAACGCGTATAGGGGATGTAGGACACAGTCATTTCTTGGAATGTACAGGTGTTTTTGCGACGGAATTTCCGTCGCAAAAATTGACTGACTTACTGCCAAGTCAAAGGAGCGGTCAATTTTTGCGACGGAATTTCAAACGATAAGACAAGGGTCGGCAAACCTTGACTTATTGTTTGACTTGATTGCCACCTGTAATCCGTCGCTATTTATGTTAGCGACGGATATCCCGTCGCAAATAACTTGCGACGGACTAATCCGTCGCATAAACTACTGTTTGCGACAAAAATCGGCGACAGGAAGGATCCGTCGCAACTCTGTCGCAAAACTGTCTCTGGCGACGGAAATACCATGTTTTGCGACGGATTAATCCGTCGCCAAACGAGCTTTCTCTTGTAGTGATCGTTGCCAATGTGTGTTTTCCTTAAGTCTTTGTTACTGGATAATAATGGTGCATACTTGGTGATGACTACATTGTTTACATATTGTTTGTAAACTTGCTGACTACATAGTTTATATAACGTAATGACATTGTTTATGCATGATGATGACATTGTAATGACAAAATGTTAAGGGTGTTAGTGTTAAGGTCCTTAACTGTCAAAACTCGGCATAGTTACACCGTAATGACAAAACTATGCATAGTTATCCAAATGTTAGATTTAATTCGAATAGAGACCGTAAACTTCATACTAAATTACTCGGTAAATACCAGATGCGGAAGCGTACCTTATTACATGACGAAAGGTTGGGATGAACCGTCTGAAGGGATGGTCTTCCGATTAGGTCTTCTAGTAGACACACATACCATGTGGATCTCTCTACTGATGGGAGGCGAGAAGATTAGGTTATTGCTGTGTTACCAGGGACCATAACCCAGGTGACTTTATATAGTCTCCTTAGTCTAATGCGCCCATCATACATTAGAAAACTTAATGGGTATCTACACTAGTAGAAAGTCTGGCCCATACTTTTTAAGAAGTATAAACAATAAGCCCATATTTTATATACCGTAGTAGATCACTTTATATTTGGGCGTAACTTAATAGATAGCGCATAAATACAATTATTACTGAATTAGTAAATTGTCCACATATATTATTGTATTAGGCCCATATTTCTTACAATCTCCCACTTGGGCCAAATACATTCATATATTGTGACACCTGATAATTGTATTTACAATAACCTTATGAGCTCAAAAATGCTATCAACAAACTAACCGTCTAAGCAATTCGGTCCATCAATTATACCAACACAGGATCAAAGCGGTCTTTGCTACAGTTTATCGTAGCAGGACCCTCATTGGTCACATATGCTAATATAACCAACGACATGAATCGAACATGGGAGTGTAGCATAGAAATAGCATCCGAATGTGATCCAAATATGCATATTTCCAACTGGTCCACATTAGTGAGATCAACCATAATAATACAGAGTGAAACTGGAAACCGAAAAACCTTATTTCTGCAGAACTTTAATAACCGTAATCTTTAATGTGTCTAACATGACAAACTCCCACTTAAACTGAATTTCCTTAAAACCGAAACACCCATTTGAGCAATGAGCTCAAGAAAGACCTCGGGTGGTAATTTATTAGTAAGCGGATCCGCAAAATGGAGTTTGTATCAACATGTATAATTGACACCTTTTCACTCTGAATGTTCCTTAAACAATACATCACTTGCATTGTATTAGAAACTATAACAATTATCACATTTGTCCAAATTACTTAAGTGGTCTCTCAATACCGTACTGAATTTGCAGCCTAGTGACAAATGTTCATAACCAACTAGGAGTCGAAATACTGAATGATCTCAACCTGAATCGATCTCCTATAAGTAATGTTTTGTTCTAAATGTAAATGACAAACAATACGTTTGGCTGCCCTTAGTGGATCCAAGATCCTAATCTGTATTGCCTTAATATCTGTCAAACTTTAGAATGTATGCAATATCCAAACACATACAAACTAAGTAAATAACACATTACTTAAACACGTGAAATAAAACCTGAAACACGTGAATTTAAGCATCACTGTATATGATGAATATTTTCTTTAGGGCATGTGAGACTAAATTGGTCTCCTTTACTGAAAGGGTCTTAACAACAAATAGTTTACTATCTCCCACTGAATCTTGAGTATCTACAATCGTCAACCACATTCATCAAATATCAAATAAAATGACAGCGTGGCAGATTTGTATTCTTTATGACAGAAAATCTGACTTGAGTTTTATTGGATGAATTACCTTAATTTGCAAAACATCTACTTTGAATATATTGAATTAAAGTTTTTGTTACTGCACTAAATAGTTTCATCAATGTCACCATTGAGAAACAAATCCTTAACATTCATCCAATGTAACTGAAGAACCGAATATGCCAAAATATCCTTATAATCATTGCTGACAAGATGAAATATATTGTTACATTACCTTTTAAATTAACCCTTCTTGGTAACAAATAAATACTTGAAACCAATATATTTCACAACTTTAGGTAATGGAACAAGGTCATAAATATCATCGTCCTTTAAATGACTCATTTTCTTTATGCATCAATCCACCTATATGAGTTAGGACCTTCAATGGTTTTGGCAGAAGTTGATTGAATCATCTTCTCCCATTCCATTAGCTAACTCTTATTACAACTTGTTTATCCGTCATTACATTATTCTCCATTTTAACCATATAGGAAAACAATGTAATTAATGTAGTTGCATTTATCCTTATTAAGTGGATCTTCTAAATAATTAGTTCTTGAGATATTTGAGTTTGTTTTACCGAATTGATCTTACGATCCTGTATGGGGAGACTCAAAACAATATCAATTACCTTTTCTCCCACTCAAACTCAATATCCTCAATGAACCCCTAAATTTCTGTCTTAAATAACTTGATTGTGGGATCATTATCTTATTACCCTTACAACTTAAGTATTATCCAACAAATAAGTCATCGACTCTCCTTAAGTCCAACTATTAACTTTACGGCTTTAAAACCTCATCCTTAATTAGTTGGACATACCAAATGTGTAAATTATTTACACTATAATTAAATAGACAATGCTATTGTTAGAACTTTATCCAAAGTAGCTGCAGTCTTAAGAACTTATTACTAGAGTCAAGGAAAAAATATGAATAATCACACTTTCAAACAAGCCTTAGGATCTTGTTTGCATACATACTACACCATCCATATTAAGAATCCTCATATGGTGTAATAATATCAAATACAAGATCGAATTCCTCTAAAAATTCTTAAAATTACCCTTGATGTTGATATCCTTAATAATCATTTTGCCATAGTATTTACACTTATGATCAAAGATGACATGATTAATCATTTGCTGAGTACTATGTCTCAGTCAAATATTACTGAAAACATCAAGAACTTAAAACTTCTCACAAATGAGATTTAGATATCCATACTTAAGTTTTGTTTACACATTAACATAACGATTTAAACCATTAATACTTAGAGTATAAGATGGTTCACCTACCCGTATATGTTAATAATAAGACACATGAAATTCTTTTGATATCTAATCTCCCTTTTGTTTGTCTTTATTCCCCTTTAAATATGAAAATCCGAAGTAAGGGGTCAACAATTTCATTTTGACACAAAACTTTAACTTTTCTTTTAATAATGTGTCATACCGAAAAGAAATTATCGCTTATGACTTATTCTTTATACCCACTGAACCTTAATGCAAGTTTACTTTAAAAAAAAAATTCAGATCTAAACTATATAAAGCTATCAAAAATGATGGATTCGCCTCTATTTAAATTTGGAAAACACAAAATTAATTATTTCTCATTGGACAAAGGACCAAATTTGTCCATACGAAAAATAATCAAGCTCCACCTAAGGTGGTACAAATATTTTTCATACTTAAATAAAGGAATAAGTCATTAATGATAACTAAATTAGTTGAGTGTCTCAAACTAAGATGATAACATGCCCCAAAAAGATGCATCTTTCATCATCACTCGGCTTGTCTCATCTTAATTATACTTGCAACAATATTTTGATATGAGTGAAAAACCAGATACACCCACCTAACATGATTGGATATAAAAATTAACCTTAGACAAACCCAAAATGAGAAGTGTACCCTTACCGACACGCGAGGCGTTGAAACTGATACTAGATTTTCTTAGATGTCAAACTCTTAACAAACTAACGACTAGGAGTCTAATAACCTTATGTTTGTTGTTATTTATTTGAGTTTGGCTTTTGCAGCTTCTTAATTAACTGAATTAACTGAAATAATGCCCTTAAATATATTCTTAATGTCACTTTATATAATCACTAAACATGCATCTTGAATGTGCTACTCCATAGTGTCACGTGAGTCACACGATACTTACTTTAATCTTTATGAGTAACAATTATACATTCACAAGACAATGCTAAGATTATCACGACCTGAAATAAATATTTACATTTCCTTACCATTCATTTAATAAATGGTTTCATCCGAATTGAAAATGTAACTGAATATGACAGATATAATAACCATAAACGTCAAACTTGAATGAACAAAACAATATCCTTATAATTGAATAAATTCAAATAATTAAAGTATCTTTGCAAAATTTATAATTAGTCGTTAGACATAGATAATAATTATGCATTGACATTACTGTTAAAAATGTAATCAAATATTGACGATAAACTCACGTCAAACACTAAGCCTTCCTTTGGGCCGACGTAGTATTCACATGAAGAACCAAACAATCGTCACATATTTATTACCCAACGTGTATATGCAATTCGGCCAAATAATGGCCTTCCTTTGGGCCGACCATCATTCGCATGAACTACACACACTAAACCAAAAAGTTGAATTTATTCATCTTAAAAACTTTATGGGCATAATCTTTATGAGTGTCATAAATAAAATGTCACTCCCTTAACTTGATTTTCAGATTTAATATTGACATCCCAAGATACCTAGCACAACATCTAACCTCATCTTTGGACAAGAATTAGACTTGTAAGTGGTACTCTTGGCGTAGTAATCAAATATTAACAGTAAAATCATGTCAAATGTCAAGCCTTCCTTTGGGCCGACTTGACACTCACACGAAAAACCGAAAAACCGTTACATACTTATTACCACAAGTGTAATTGAATCTCTGCCAAGTAATGGTCTTCCTTTGGGCCGGCCACTACCCGCATGAAATCCAATGACACACAATTGTCTTCGTACTTTAAATTATTTAATCTACACAATAGAGGTCACTTTGGCGACTTAATGTTTCAATTAAATAATTCAAAATATTAGACACCTTATAAAATTGAATAGCCAATATAAGTGAATCTGAAAAATAACCTTTAATGACAAGTGACTTGAATATTTAGTGATAGATAAAAGTATCACCATAATACTTTCTTAGCCATATATGCCCTTATATTTTATAATCCATACATAAAATTTTCACTTGTCAAGAAAATTCTTTACATGATTACACACATAGTCATGCATTCAGCATAATAATAACATGATGAGGCCAAACATACAATAACATTATATCAATATATAACTCCATAAGAAAGAACCAAATTGGCCACAAAGATCGTAAATACCGAACCATGTTCAATTATATATAATTATAAGATTTTACCCCATTATGCACCTGAGTGACTGAGTCCTTTTTCCCTAATACATTGTTCAAACAATCACGAAGATTTCATCAAAATAGACCGACCTTATTCGACATGTGACAGGAATACCAAATTAACACAAGATAAAAGTGACTATGCCGTACAACATAGTCACCCGCACACGTCGTATGAAATCACTAATGCCTTATACCAATAATTGAACACCAGTCTACAGAAAATTAAACATAAATCCATCAATCAAATGCAAGAAAATACTTAAAACCAATTGAACAAGGTGAAGGCATGATTCAGCATGAGAATCAGTAGTGCACCATTATTTTAATCAAGCATGTCTTAAATCAACAATAGGATTAGAGGGATACAGTCATATCACAAGGCGTAAGTCAACAATGGACATAATAACTCAATACATGCAGCTAGACCTGGCAAACGGGTCAATCGGATCGGGTTCGGGTCGGGCCAGTTCGGGTCGGATCAGTTCGGGTCTATCGTTGATTTCGGGTTAATTCGGGTCGGGTCGGGTTATTTCGGGTTTCGGGTTTGTTTCGGGTTTGTTGTCGGGTCCGTTTCGGGTCAACCGGGTCGGGTTATTTCGGGTCGGGTCAAAGAATAAGATACAAAGGGCCATTTTATGTCTTTTTGGTTCAATTAAAGCTATGTTTTGTCGGGTCATTTTCGGGTTGAGTGATTTTGAATCGGGTTTTTTTGGTGTCGGGTCAGTTACGGGTCAAGAAAGATCGGGTCATGTTCGGGTCGGGTCGGGTCCAATTGGGTTTCGGGTCACATTCGGGTGTTGTAGTTCGGGTTAATTTCGGGTCACGGGTCGGGTCATTCGGGTCGGGTCAATCGGGTCGGGTTGCTTTTGCCAGGTCTACATGCAGCACACCCAAAATTGGCACATGATAAATTCAATAACCATTGCCGAATGAATAGGCCACCGGATAATTTAATACGAACCTGGCTCTGATACCACTTGTTAGATTTAATTCGAATAGAGACCATAAACTTCATACTGAATTACTCGGTAAATACCAGATGCGGAAGCGTACCTTATTACATGACGAAAGGTTGGGATGAACCGTCTGAAGGGACGGTCTTCGGATTAGGTCCTCTACTGATGGGAGGCGAGAAGATTAGGTTATTGCTGTGTTACCAGGGACTAGACCTGGCAAACGGGTCAACCGGGTCGGGTTCGGGTCGGGTTAGTTCGGGTTTTTCGTTGATTTCGGGTTAATTCGGGTCGGGTCGGGTTATTTCGGGTTTCGGGTTTGTTTCGGGTTAGTTGTCGGGTCCGTTTCGGGTCAACCGGGTCGGGTTATTTCGGGTCGGGTCATTTTCGGGTCAAAGAATAAGAGACAAAAGGTCATTTTAAGTCTTTTCGGTTCATTTAAAGTTATGTTTTGTCGGGTCATTTTCGGGTTGAGTGGTTTTGGATCGGGTTATTTTCGGGTCGGGTCAGTCACGGGTCAAGAAAGATCGGGTCATGTTCGGGTCGGGTCGGGTCTAATCGGGTTTCGGGTCACATTCGGGTGCTGTAGTTCGGGTCAATTTCGGATCACGGGTCGGGTCATTCAGGTCGGGTCAATAGGGTCGGGTTGCTTTTGCCAGGTTTACCAGGGACCATAACCCAGGTGACTTTATATAGTCTCCTTAGTCTAATGCGCCCATCATACATTAGAAAACCTAATGGGTATCTACACTAGTAGAAAGTCTGGCCCATACTTTTTAAGACGTATAAACAATAAGCCCATATTTTATATACCGTAGTAGATCACTTTATATTTGGGCGTAACTTAATAGATAGCGCATAAATACAATTACTACTGAATTAGTAAATTGTCCACATATATTATTGTATTAGGCCCATATTTCTTACACCAAACTCTTCGGTGTTAAAAAATTGACTTAAATAACACCGAATAAAAGGGTGTTAGTGTTAAGGTCCTTAACTGTCAAGGTCCTTAACTGTAAAAAAATGTGTGTTTTCCTTACTCGAATAAAAGGGTGTTAGTGTTAAGGTCCTTAACTGTCAAATTTAAACGTTGAGGTTCTTAACTGAATCAAAATACAAAGTTCGGGTCCTTGTCTTACCCTTAACTAACTCTTTTAGTTAATGAAGCTAGTTGTTTGGTTTAGGCTATTCTACATAGACGTGTCCAACAAGTCTCTAAGTCAAACCATTGGACTTGCTTTAATTGCACCATAATCAAACTCTTTCGGGCTAATTGAGTTAATTGCACCATAATCAAAATGTTCGGGATTAGTTTGCACCATAATCAAAACGTCAATTTGTTTGACGTTTCTTTTTTACAGAAAAAAAAAACGCGTAGATGTTGATTCCGGACGGATGGGATAGACTTCTATCTTATTAGATAAAGGTCGGGTATACGACTCAAACTATATTAAATAAATAAATCTCTTGACAGATTCCAAAATATTTCGTCTCGGACCGAGACAGAATCTTGAATTTGGAGATGGTTTTTACCTGGATTGCGAAATGTTCAAGTAACCTTTTATTAACCGATTTAAAAACCTCATAAAATCGCGACATAAGATTAAATCTCGTCCGACAATCAACAGGTGGCTTGCGAGAGATGCAAATTGACGTGTCTATTCCTATATACTCATTTAGATTGTGCTAAACAAAAGTAGAACATAGTGAATATATGGACCTCTAACCATTAGCTTAGTCTTTGGTTAAGATAGTTCCTTGATAATTAACACGATATCATTGCCAGTTTTTACTAGTCCTCTTATTTATCCTATTTTACCCGTTTTTTGTTTAAGACGAATATAACCACATTTTTAATTAATATGGTGTTTGATTTGATATTAAGTTTCGATACTCCTAAAATCCAAGTTCAATGGTTTAATATATGTTTAAGTTTATTAGGAGTATGGTTAGTAATTATCAAGGTCTATATTTATCTACAGTAGGTCTTGCTTGCGACGGATCGGTTCTTGCGACGGATATTTTGTGAGAGAAAATGGGTAGAGGGGACAAGGTGGACACCCCCCATGTGCTTCTCCACTCACCCTTGATGGGTATTTTGTGAGAGAATATGGTATCCGTCTTAAGCTTGCGACGGATAGTGTCCGTCACAAATGAGAATCTGTGATTTATCTATCTCAATGATCTGCATTATTTCTTTCTAAAATATAATCTGTCGATTTATCGCACAAGACTTTCATATGTAAATAGTGGTTGATTTGTACTTTAATTTGTACTTGATTGATTTTAATCGTGATGTATTTTTATATGGTGTCTTGGTACAATCAACAATTATATGATGACCAAAATAGTCAGTAAGAGGGAAATTTAATTAAGATGGACAAGAAACGAAATTGCGATATTCAAGAAATTAGGGTCGAGCAATACAAGATCATTACCTGTACTAACCTCAAAGTTTTGATTACGAAATTTGTAGTATTCACATTTGTAGTATGCAAGTGGGGAGGTCAAATGTAGCTCTCCCACTTGCCCTCCCTCTTGCATATTGTAAGAAAGACACTATTTATGTAACACCTGTAATCTTAGCCGTTATAATTTAATAATATTATATTAATATTAGTTAGTTTAATTTTAGCTTTAGATTAGAATCTAGTTAGTTGGATAATTTTTCGTGTCTAATCTGTCAAATCCGAGCCCATAATCGGGTTCTACTCGGAATTTCATGTAAGTTATGCCTTGTGTGACGTGACATATTGGGTCTTTTCCATTCTCTACTTACTCAACTTAGCTCATATTCTATTCATTTTTCCACTCAATTTTTCGTCTCATTTCACTCATCTCCCTCACCAAAACACTCACCATATATAAACTCTACCTCCATTGTTGAGACACCAAAAACCTTCAAACACTCATATCATCCTACCTTCCTCATTTCTTACCCAAATTCACTAAATTTTAGCTTATTCTTCCTAATTTCTTCTTCTGTCTTATCTTGCTCACTTTCATTTCTCCATCTTTTTCCAAGATGAAATTGTTCATCTTTTTCCAAGATGAAACTGTTCATCTTTTATGTCGAATTTTGTAGGAGGAGACCTTCAAGATCCCGACAAGGACTACTACTTAGTGGGGGAAGAGCTAGAAGACGAGTGAAGACGCAAAAAGGTAACGGTGAAGGGTTACTCGATATATTTATGTGTTTTAGTTGTTAATTGTAGCATTTACTTGTGAAAGATGAGTTCTTGTGTAGATAATAGTATAGATCTACGACTACAATATATTTATTTGTTGAATTGCATCTTCTATGTCCCAATTTGATGGAAAATTGGTGGTGTTGATGATGAATTACTTTCTTGTTGCTTAAACTTGTATTTAAGTCTTGAATAAAAACTTAATTATACTTTTAATGTCATATGGAATGTTATGATGCTCATATGTTATGCTAAGTGATGATTTATGATGGTTTATGTTGGCAATTACAAATGGGTAAGAACTTGTTTGGCTTAAACTTGAAGTTTGGAGAATAGGACCCGGACGGGTTTGAACCTTAAACCCGAGCAGGACACTTTTAACCCGGGCGGGTCCATCTCAACGCGGGCGGGTCGGGTCCAACCCTTTTTCGAAAAATGGTCATATCTCCGTCAATACTTGTCTGTTTGGGGCGTGTGACCTACCGTTGAAACCTTAAGATGATAAGCTATCACCTCCACTTAGATTTTCTACATTTGCATGTCTAGAACTCTAGTTATGACCGTTTGAAGTGGACCCTTGTTTTTTAGTTAGTTTCCAAACTTGTTGTTTTGAGATGAGATCTATGTTTCTTATTCATTATACTTCTTAAACTTGGTCTAATGCTTATTTAATCACGTATTGTCTCATTTTTATCATTGTTAAATTTATATTATGCTTTATCACATGTTTGGTGACGGTTTTTCGTATGTTCCCTCCTTAAGTCGGTTTTGCCTTGTGTAATGATTTGAGCACTACTCGGTGGGTGCTTTGAACTCTCATTTCCCGGTCACACTTTATACTCGTTAAACTTAAATCTCGGAGCGATAAGGTGTAAACGTGATGCCGTTGTGCATCTATTGAGTGTTATGAACTCTCATTTCCCGGTTACACCTTATCCTCGTTAGACTGGAATTTGGAGCGATGGGGTGTATCCTTGATGCTTGTATGAATGTTTTAGTGGGGATATGACAACGTTGTTAGGAGGTGAACGGAATGCGTTGATCGACCTGACCGTCAAATGTTGTATCCTTGCGAGGTGGTGTCATTGCATGTAGCGTACTTGCTTGACTTTGACTATAGATCTCTTTCCGCCTCTTTCGTGTGGTTTAGCCGAATTTGGGGTACTCGACGTCCTTTGTGTTGATCGAGTCTTGGATGTGGCACGTCATACCACATGTCGAATCGGGAAACGTCTTATCCTGAGATTTTGGCCAGGTTTAGACTAGGACTGTATCATTATCGTCGTCCTACCAAGATGATTAGAGTCTTGTGTGTGCGACACTTCATATTGCACACATTTTAGGGGAACGCCTTACTCCGTGGACATGTTTGTCTAGGTCATTAGTATACGAAACGCCTTATCATATGCGGTTCAAGGAAACGGCTTATCCCGTGGACTTACATGCATTGACTTGTCTTTTTATTGTACATGGTGCTAGTGCGTGTCATTTACCGTGAGAGTTATGTTGCTATATTCATATATTTGGATGGTTGTTTATAAGATTGGATCATATGTGAATATTGAGTTGGATTCTTGTATAAAATAAATGATTGTATTGGTTTGTATGTTGAGTCTCTACCTTATCAAGTATATGCCACTAACGGTGAGATGTAAACCTAGTGTGTATACAGTTGCCTAAGGGTGTCATTCCCGAGTCGGTTCATAACATGGTGCTTACTGTTTGGTATTCCACATGCTTATATCATATTATCTTGAAATGTATGCTTGTACTTGACATGATTCACTTGTATATAAGTTTCTACATGTTTAATTGTTGTTTACGTATGTTTACTTGTGATATGGCTGAGAGAATCCAGAGTTACTCCCCACTGACTGTGGCGTTCATGTTTCATGAATGTACAGGTACAGTTCGGTGCTACTTGGGGCGGTTAAGACTAGTATGAGCTAGCAAACGTCGTTTCACGATGATTACCTATTACCGCTTATACTCTTTTGCTATTAGAGTTATTTGTATTTTTTGGGACCATTGTTGTAACAATAAATTTGCGTTATGTCAGCAAAAAGTAGAGAAAACACAAAAGAATGCAACAAAGTAAATTTTTATTAATTTGAATGATTTCGGGTACAATCTCAAATGTAATCCGCTGATTCGATCTCCACTAGATTTGATGATGTTGAAGAAGGGTCTCGATGACTTGGTTCTCCTTTTATGAAAATGGTGTTTTCTTCACTATTGACTGCACGATTTGGGGTGCTTGACGTCGGATGAGAAGATGATCGATTTGATGGAGGGTCGCTTGACTTAATCTCCTTAGACGATTTGATTTGATGGAGGGTCGCTTGACTTAATCTCCGCAGACGATTTGATTTGACGATGGAGGGTCGCTCGACTTAATCTCCTTAGACGATTTGATTTGACGGAGGGTCGCTTGACTTAATCTCCGTAGACGATTTGATTTGACGATGGAGGGTCGCTCGACTTAATCTCCTTAGACGATTTGATTTGATGGAGGGTCGCTTGACTTAATCTCCGTAGACGATTTGATTTGATGGAGGGTCGCTTGACTTAATCTCCGTAGACGATTTGATTTGACGATGGAGGGTCGCTTGACTTAATCTCCGTAGACGATTTGATCTAATGGAGGGGTCGTTGGACTTGCTCTTCTTTGATAATTTGGTTTGGTGAAAGAAAGTCTTTAGACTTGATTTCTTTCAATAGTTTGGCTTAACTTCTTTGTAACGATGGCGATGACACGAGATTTGAAGTCTTTGAATCTTCGATGTCGATCCTTGGAGACGATGGCTTGGGCTTCTATTTAAGTGGAACCTTTGTAGAGAGAATTTATGAGATTTCTAGCTTTTAGCTTTCTTTCTCTCCTCCTTTTCTTTCATTCCCCCCTCAATGAAGATGAGTGCTAGTATTTATAAAAGATAACCAACCAACCCTAGGTTTTTAGTGGGCTTAGAGTTGGTGCTCATCTCAACCCATTTGAATATGTCTGACCCATCTAGGTGTGATTGACCCGTTTAGTGAATTTGACACATTTGTCGGGTTTTGTCACTTTTAAGAAGCGGACCAGATTAAAATAACTAAAAATGGACTAATTTAATTTAATTTCGTCCAGATCAATTATATTAGTTGACAATTCCTTTGACGGGTTAACATTTTGACTTTTGACTTCCGACGTGGCACTTAGACAAATTTTACGTGTCTACAAATTGCCCCCTCGAGACTTGATCACGTACACAAATTCAGTGTTTAGGCGTGATCAGGGCTCGAATTATTTTCTTCGACTTGTGAATCGTCTTAGGTAATCAAACCATTAGCGCAAGGATAATTAATTCCCTTGGCATCTTAATAGGTTGACAATGAACATGATTACATCATTGGACCGCTTTCATAGAATTTGGCTGCTTACCTTTGAATTAGATATTTTGATTTGGAAATCAATGTTCTTATCCTCAGAAAGATTTTCATACCAAATGGGATAAATCAAAGCTAGAATACCCTGTTATTCACGGGTATTTTGAGATCCTTTTTCCCATATTTCAATGGACTAGAAATCTTCAGAGTATTCCATATCTTTTAGTTTCTATGATTGAAGTCCAATAGACGTCTTTCTCCGGTGTATAAATAGAGGGCCTGCGAAGATTGTTCTCCTCGCCGTAGCCAACTGAATACATGACTGAAGATGACGAGAGGCCGACCAAATGGGCGATGTGACGACACCGAAGAAGAAAACATGTGATGCCACGCCATTGATGAGACGAGCCAGCGATGCCATGACGCGAATTAAGCGAGCCTGAAATATCAAGGTACCAATGAAACGAAGTGAGGAACCTAAACTGATTCTTTCCTTTTTTTTTTTTTTTTTTTTTTTGTTCGATTTGTGTAGGTACTTAGTCGAATCTATGGAGTGGAGCCACCATCTGGTTTGGGACGAATCTGTCACGTCAAATAAGTTGAAAGCTTGAAGCCATGAAACCCCATAATGAAAGACGGAGTCGCCATGTCAATTAAGGTGAAGCAGACGAGTCTTGACGCCTTCGATTGGTCACCTTGTGGTGTAAAATCTGGGCTGCCGCCGACTATGTCAACTTGGCTGTATTTTTTTTTCGATATGTGCACCTACTCCATAACATCATGGAGCCACTTTCTTGCTCGACGTGGAGTCGTGATGCGCAACAAGACGAAGCCACCTTACGTAGCAGACATTGAACCATGATGCCATGGCGACTTTTACGGACACCGTCGACTCACCGTAAAAGTGTCAATACTTGATTCGCTGAAGTCCAGATTGGTGCTACCTTTTGACAATTGACAGGCAAGGGTGAGGTTATTACTGCACAAAAGCTACCTCTGCTGTCGACGTGGAGTCCATTGCAAACCTGACCATGACGCGTCTATTTCGATCAAGCACTAATCATGATCTGCCTTCTTGGATTCGCTCTTTTTTTTTTTTTGATTGCACGGACTTTATTGCCATGGAGCCATTCTGTTAACCGAGATGAATGCAGGACACCCATAAATATGAAACCATCATTCCTATCAGACACGACCGAGCCTGGTGACTGAGTTGAGCATCACTGGCAGAAGAGGTGATACGATGACGGCTTTGATACTAACTGCTTTCCGTCGACGCTTACGTGGTTCATGACACAGTAGCAGACGCCATCAATAGCACTACTCAAGACAAAGGCGCACTCACCCGCTCGTTTCATGTGTAATCAGTGACCACGCAAAAGACGACTTTAAGCCTGGATTTTAACGAGTCTGCACTGATTTCGCCGATGCCACGACTACCAGCAGAAAAGCTAATGCTCATTGTTGTCTTACTGCGTGCACTATTTCTCAAAGTTCAACCCGTTTTGAATGTAAAATGCCCAATGCCTTGTTTGAGAAGCTTGTCACCATATAATTTGCTCTTGCATAGACGCTAGGAATAACAATGATGACGATTTGATGCTCTTGGCCACAATGTAGATTTGATACGAGCATATTTTCTTTCTTGAAAGGCTTTGGATATTTTTTTTTGTTTGGAAGATAATGGTGGTCAGAAATGTCACAGCGACATTTTTTTTTTTTTTATATTTTCTCATCAAGGAAAAATAAAAAAAATAAGAAACCCACAGGGTTTAACTTGATTCCATTTTTTTTCTTGACGATATTTGGTGCTTGAGAGCTTTCTCCAAATAATCATGTCACAAATTTCGCTGAAATTTACGGCGCGCTTGCCTTGATCTTTCGTCGTATTTCATAGACAAGAAGTTGGTGCTTGCAAGCTTTCTCCAAATCCTATCGCGCCGACTTTCTTTGAGACTTAGTCAATCATTGATAACAATTTCACGAATGATGTGGTGCTTACGAGTTTTCTTCAAATCTTTGCAACGTTGACTTCTCCGATACTTGGACAATCATTGATTATAATTTTTTTTTTTTGGTGTGGCTGGACTTGAGCAAGACTCAAGCTGCCTACGTACTTGTAAAAATAAAAAATTATTCCACAAGATCAAGCCACTACAAGAATGAAGGTCATTAGCGACCGAAAAAAGTAGTCGGTAGTACCAAAAATCGGTCGGTAAATCAATTTACCGACCGAATTTACTTAAATGGCGACTAAATTTTTCGATCGGTAATAATGGTCGGTAATTTTAAATTACCGACTGATTTGGTGGTCGGTAAATTAGCGACTGATTAGTTTGGTCGGTAATGTTTTTCCTTCGGTCGGTAATTACCTACCGAAATTCGGTCGGTAAATAATAAAATTCGGTCGGTAATATTTACCTACCGAAATTGCGGTCGGTAAAAATTAAAAATCTGTCGGTAATTTCATTTTTTCGGTCGTTAAAATCAGTCGGCTTTTCTATTGTTTGGTCGGTAGTTGTCTGCTTTAGTGGCTGATTTTGGGCCTATTATACAATAATTTTTTGTTTTTCTTCACCCCCATGCGCTTAATATCTTAACTTAAATAAAATCTAGTAGAAGCAATACATTATTTTCAAAACTTAAGATACACCATGAGATCCAAACCATTAATTGTATAAACTTTTTATCCAAATATAATACCATATATCCAAACACGGGTTTGTCAAGTGCATACACATGTAGTAACAAGTTCTACTTGAAATCCTACTCATACTCTAACAAGACACCACCGCCGTCAAAGCAAGTTATCCTCGTAGCAAGTCTTTTCCTTGTTCATTGTACTCACTTTGCATTTAATGTTTCTGCACAGAGAAGACTTGGCATCCAGTAAGCAGTTGGCGATCTTCTGTCCCCAACAAAATAAGAAAAAATCACCAGATAAGAAGCATACTAAAAAAAAGTACAAATATTAAAAGGACAACAATTCATCGGGATGTAGGGAGTAGTACGGAATTATAAATAAGCCACATATTGACATACTTACAGTTACATGGCTGAATTTTTTGCTCAAGTATATTTAATAACTGTGTGCCCTATTCCCCCTCCTTTTATTCAACTCTTCTTCGTAGCTTCTTAGCCTGGAAAAGAAACACAAGAATGAAATGTGAGAAATTGAAATCATAGCACCAATAACTCATTAACTAGAAAACAATTCTAACGTAACACATGGACATTTTAAATCAATTAGTAGCTAACTACGTTCAATACTTTACCGACTGTTTTTTCGTCAATTGGTACTTAATTATCAGACACTAATCCGTATTATTCTTGTAGTGAAAGTCAATAGAACAAATCCATTAATTAAGGCGAACTACAATTTCTATTACACACTAGCTTATAAAATGTTGCTTCATAGACTTACACGGTAAGAACCACACATCATGCTTAAATCAACTCGTCTCACACAATGAAAACTTCAGTTTCTCAATTGCATCTTATGACCAATCAATTAACTCACACAACCTAAATAAAGCAAAGCAGAACCTAAAAGTATGACCTAAAAGTCAAAAGTAGAAATGGCCAAGAAACTTGAATGATACGAAGTATACCTTTAGCTCATCAGATGCTTTGCCACCGTAACTATTCCTAGCCACGTTAATAAAGGATGAACAATGTCTCGAATCCATCCTGAAATAAGTCAAAGCAAAAAGAAAACGCGATTTATATGCAAGCAAGTCTCTAATATTCATTTTATATACCTACAACCATAAATTTAAGTGGATTGACTTTACTATTAGTTACTACATACAACATAAATGCAAAAGAAATTCCAGGATATACAAAGACATTTGCAAGCATGTAATTAAGATTCTGTACCTAGCAATAACTTCACATTCAGGTTGCAAGAAGCTTTCCTTCTTCTTGGCCGTCAAAGCATATCCAACTACAACTTTCTGGGCAAAACTCAAATCAATCGAATTAGAAATTGAATTCAGTTCCTCATCTTCTTCCATAATATCCCTATTTAACCTCATACCAACTCCTTCGATAGAAATAAGGGTTTTCTACTTCTTGAATCAAATGAAAACTAATCATTAGCCAATTGAATTAACAAATAAAAATGAACTGGGTAATACACCAAACTCAAAATTATGAAGAAAAATTATTACCACCCACTTTCTTTAAGGTAGCAATTTCAAGATGTCAAGATGTCATCAAAGATTAGCTACCAAGCTAATCACAAATCACAAACAATATTATTGTAACAGAAATTAACCCACACAAACCAACTAATTAAAATAGAATACCCCCAATTTCTTATAACCGTAACCCTAACTTAAATAATTCTAAATTTACCTTCAATTCATACTACCAAATTAATTAGGACACACATTGTATGTAAACAACAATAATAAACCCTATTAATACTACTTACAAAAAAAATAAGTAAAAATCATACCTATATCAAATTAGTAATTAGATGAATAGAAGAGAGAGAAAGAAGGGAGTGAAATGGCGGACTGAGGTCGGCGACGAAGCGGTGGTCGGCGATGCGGTGGTCAGCGATGCTGTGGTGGGTCAGCAGTGGGGCGGTGGTGGGTCTGGTGTCGATTGAAGAAGTGAAGGGAGGAGAAGGAGTGTTATTTTGTTTTTCTAGAAGGAACGAAAAGAATGAGGAAAGAGAGTCATGTCTGACTTAATATGCTAATGGTACCGACTGACTGAATTTCGGTCGGTAAACAAAGTAAAGTGGTCGGTAATTTTTGGTATACCGACTGAAAATTTTGATTTAGCGACTGTATTTTCTTCGGTCGGTAAATTACCGTCCACAATTTTTTTTACCGACTAATATCGGTCGGTAATGGTTATTACCTACCGATTATGTATCGGTCGCTATTTTCCAGTCGCTAAACAACGCTTTTCTTGTAGTGAGCCAACGTAGTTCATCCAAAGAAATTTGGGTTTGGATTTGGATTTTTTTTTGTGTGTGTGGAATTTTTTTTTTAAATTCCTTTTTTATTTTGCGTGTGTGCAGTTTAGGCTCGTGCTTAGGAGCTCGGACTTGCCGTTTACACTCTTGCTTAGGAGCTTGGACTTGCCGTTTACACTCTTGCTTAGGAGTTTGGAGTTGCAGTTTTTCCTCTTGCTTAGGAGTGGATTTGCTTCTTTGCCCCCAATATTTGAAGGAGGTCTTCTTTTTTTATTGAAGGATGTGACCTCAACTTTGACACTGGCCATAGCTTATCGAAATCCTCCATTTTTTTTGCAAGGTTTTAGTGGCGGAAAAGTTGTCCCCCATGGCTTGCGATGGTGATCTCCATGTCATGAGCTCGAGTAGCCAATTCTTGAAATGTCCTTGGTTTAATTCCTTGAAGAATATAAACCAAGTCCAGGTTCATGCCTTGGATGCACATCTCCACTGCTGAAATTTCAAAGAGACGATCCTTGCATTCTAAGCTTAGTGCCCGCCAACGGTTTATGAAGTCAATGACGGGCTCTTCTTCCCTTTGCTTTGTATTAGTTAGCTCGACCATGCTAACAACTCGACGAGTGCAGTAGAAGCGCTTTAAGAACTCTTTTTCCATTTGCTCCCAACTGCCGATGGATTGGTGCGCCAAATCAGTGTACCAGTCGAACGCCATTCCTTTGAGGCTACGAACGAATTGCTTCACTAAAAGATCGCCATCTGCGCCTGCATTGTTACATGTTTCAACAAAATGGGCAATATGCTGTTTCGGGTTGCCTATTCCGTCGAATTGTTGAAACTTTGGTGGCTTGTATCCGAGAGGCATCTTAAAGCTATCAACCCTTCTAGTATATGGCTTCGTGTAGAGGTGGTTTTCTTCTGGAGTTTCGCCAAACTTTTCTTTGACAAGTCTCGCGATCATCTCTTGGATTTTTGGGGCAGAAAGAGAGTTGATTGTTGAATTGCCATCGTCATCGTAGTGCACGACGACGTCATCACCATGCTTCGATTTTTCACTCTCGTTGCCGGCTTTTGAGTCGTTGGAATTTTCTACGATCGGTCGCTTCTCCAACTTTCTTTTAAGAGCGGCGATTTGAGCATCTTTTTCTTGACTTTTCCTCTGGAGTACTTCAATACGAATCTTCATGTTTTCCAGTTCTTGTTCAAGTGTTAGTGCTTCAATCACCATCACGGAAGCAACGATGTCGTTGGTTTGTGTTGTCGAGGGCACTTCAACTCTCCTTGTGTTTGTGTGGATGAGTCGATCGCCAAAACTTTCACCAAGGGTCATGTATCTTTCTTCATTAGACTTGGATGCTATGTTTATCGCCTTTTTGACGGAATTCTTCACTAACGCCATTGAGATGAGTTTTTCGACAATTTTGATTTGGAGAAAGAGATGAGCGGTAGAAATAGTCCCACCGGGCGTGCCAAATTTGTAACAATAAATTTGCGTTATGTCAGCAAAAAGTAGAGAAAACACAAAAGAATGCAACAAAGTAAATTTTTATTAATTTGAATGATTTCGGGTACAATCTCAAATGTAATCCGCTGATTCGATCTCCACTAGATTTGATGATGTTGAAGAAGGGTCTCGATGACTTGGTTCTCCTTTTATGAAAATGGTGTTTTCTTCACTATTGACTGCACGATTTGGGGTGCTTGACGTCGGATGAGAAGATGATCGATTTGATGGAGGGTCGCTTGACTTAATCTCCTTAGACGATTTGATTTGACGGAGGGTCGCTTGACTTAATCTCCGTAGACGATTTGATTTGACGATGGAGGGTCGCTCGACTTAATCTCCTTAGACGATTTGATTTGATGGAGGGTCGCTTGACTTAATCTCCGTAGACGATTTGATTTGATGGAGGGTCGCTTGACTTAATCTCCGTAGACGATTTGATCTAATGGAGGGGTCGTTGGACTTGTTCTTCTTTGATAATTTGGTTTGGTGAAAGAAAGTCTTTAGACTTGATTTCTTTCAATAGTTTGGCTTAACTTCTTTGTAACGATGGCGATGACACGAGATTTGAAGTCTTTGAATCTTCGATGTCGATCCTTGGAGACGATGGTTTGGGCTTCTATTTAAGTGGAACCTTTGTAGAGAGAATTTATGAGATTTCTAGCTTTTAGCTTTCTTTCTCTCCTCCTTTTCTTTCATTCCCCTCTCAATGAAGATGAGTGCTAGTATTTATAGAAGATAACCAACCAACCCTAGGTTTTCAGTGGGCTTAGAGTTGGTGCTCATCTCAACCCATTTGAATATGTCTGACCCATCAAGGTGTGATTGACCCGTTTAGTGAATTTGACACATTTGTCGGGTTTTGTCACTTTTAAGAAGCGGACCAGATTAAAATAACTAAAAATGGACTAATTTAATTTAATTTCGTCCAGATCAATTATATTATTTTACAATTCCTTTGACGGGTCAACATTTTGACTTTTGACTTCCGACGTGGCACTTAGACAAATTTTACGTGTCTACAATTGTCTCCCTTGTGGTGATTTGTCGACCTCTTCGACACTACTACTTCATTTGTTTATGTTGGATTTCATCTTTTGATAATTTTTGCGAAACATTTCTTACAAAGTTTTAAAAATTCTCTAATTTCCGCTGCATGTTATTTGTTTATCTTTATGCTTTCGCGAGGGTTGTCACAATCCGTCTACAGCTTGTGACAGATAGTGCCCGTTTTCAGCGAGACGAGTTGTTATTATTTTCATACCAACCTTCTTTTGCTTGACGTTCAGGAGCCAAAACACAAGCAAAAGGATGTCCATGAAAAAATATGAAACTCCGAGTACGCAGAACATTAATGATCATTGTCGACTACATAATGAACAAAAGCTTGACGTTTTTCTTCTTCAATTTTATCGTTCTAAAGAACGTAGAAAAATCAAATCAAATAATGAACGAGCAGGGATAAAAATAGGCTAAAATTAAAGTGATGGTCAAATTTTGTAAAATTAAATGAAAAAGCTCGAATTTGTAAAAACATACGGAGTATTAGAATTAAAAATAAATTTCGAATAAGAGTAAAAGTAAAATTATAATTGATGTGTACAATTAATTATTGAAATTTTTTAATTTAAATTAGAAGTAAGCTTAAATTTGTATAAAGATTGGTAGATTAGTAGAGTAGTAGTGTATATTCATTTTGCAAATTAAAGTTGATAAAAGCAAAGAATTTTCCCTTTCAAGCTAAGCCAACATATAAAAATTTTGAGATATAAGACAAGTTTATATGTAATAAACACCTACTAAAGATTGGATATCACTTGTAGAAAATATTTATTGTCCTTATAGGATCATAGTTGATACCCTTTTTGAGAATTTCTGATGCAATGTGATTCATGGTAGATGAATTCTTATTATTCAATGATGAAAGGTAAAGAGATACAAGATTATATACAGAGCAAAATGAACCTCCAACTATTCATATGACTCCTAACTCCTAACCATTCATATGACTCCTAATAAAGAACAACTATTATGATACATATACAATGCATAAGTAATAACTATAATATTAAATATTCTAATACTCCCCCTCAAGTTGGCGACCGTGGCAAACCGAGTCCCAACTTGAACTGCAAATGGTCAAACAATTCGCCTCCTAAAGCCTTCGTAAACAAGTCAGCAATTTGCTCCTTGCTACGAACATGAGACACGGTGATCGTTTTGGAAACAAGATGTTGACGCACAAAATGACAATCCACTTCAATATGCTTTGTTCTATCATGGAAAACCGGATTGTTAGCAATGTGAATTGCCGATTGATTATCACAAAAAAACCTGCATGGGTTTCGAATGAAAAACACCAAGTGATGCTAGAAAAGACTTGACCCAAATCAACTCACTCGTTAATGCACGCAAAGATCGATACTCCGCCTCCGCCGTGGATAACGCCACTGTGGCTTGTTTTTTAACTTTCCACGAAACTGGAGAGCCACCAAGAGACACATAATAACCGCTTAAAGACCTCCTCGTTAAAGGACAACTTGCATAATCCGAGTCACAATAGCCGATTAAACTCAATTGTGCATCTCGCTTCAAACTAATCCCTTTACTTGGATTTCGTTTAATATAACGAACCACCCGCAAGGCCGCTTCCCAATGCTCTTTTCTCGGTTCATTCACAAATTGTGACAAAATGTGTACCGCATAAACTAAGTCGGGCCTCGTGATGGTCAAATATACGAGCCTCCCAACAAGACGACGATATTTCATGATGTCCTTCAAAACGTATCCCTTGGCCAAAGCCAAGTTGTGCCTCGGCTGCATTGGGGTGTATGCAGTCCTGGCGCCCTTCATTCCCGTTTCTTCAATAATACCAATCACATACTTCCTTTGGTTAAGAAAAAGTCCATCTTGATTATGTGCAACCTCGATTCCCAAGAAATATCTAAGTCGACCCAAGTCTTTTATACCAAATCTCTTGTCTAAAAAAAACTTGAAATTTTCACAAGCTCCTTTATCATTACTAACAACAATCATGTCATCAACATAAATCAACACCCCAATAAAATTGCCATTTTTGTTGTAAGTAAATAACGAATAATCTGCTAGCGACTGCACGAAACCGTATCCCTTCAACGAGATAGACAATTTGGAAAACCAGTTTCGTGAAGCCTGCTTCAAACCATAGATCGACTTAGTTAATTTACATACCTTGCCTTTCACATTTCTCTCAAAGCCTTGTGGAATTCTCATATACACGTCCTCATCAAGATCTCCGTGCAAGAAAGCATTATTCACGTCCAACTGCTCTATAACCCATCCTTTGATCACGGCAACAGCCAACAAACATCGTACACTCATCATTTTTGCCACCGGTGCATAGGTTTCATGATAATCTATGCCCTCAACTTGGGTGAATCCTTGTGCGACAAGTCTCGCTTTATATCGCTCCACTGTACCATCTGCTTTGTGCTTGATTTTATAAACCCATTTGCAACCAATGGGTTTCTTACCGTGTGGCAAATTGACAATTTTCCATGTTCCATTCTTCTCTAAAGCTTCAACCTCTTTCTTCATCGCTTCTATCCACAACCTATCTTTGATAGCCTCCTGATAATTCTTTGGTTCACAAGCCTTATCAATCTTAGTCATAAAAGCCTTGTGAGATTCGGAAAAACAATTAGTAATAACATAATCATCTAAACAGTAACGCGTACCTGACATTGAGGAGGTATCTTGGCCGAGATGAGCATTTGGTGTCGGGGTAATTATTCTCGTTGATTTGCAATAATAATCTTTCTTCCAAGCGGGCTCAAATCTTTCCCGTTCTCCACGGCCAAGTCTCGGTTGTTCGGTGTTCAGAACCATTTCACCACCTGTAGTGTCGGTATTTGAACCTGCTACATCCCCTGTGTTCAAATTCTGTTTTGCCCCAATATTTCCAGTCCCGCTACTGTTTTCAGTGCTACTACTGTCACCATGCCTGCCTCCAGTTAATTCATCATGCTTCTCACTGTCAACCTCCCTTTCAACATCACCCTCACTCCCCCCTACAATTGAAG
Source organism: Heliosperma pusillum (assembly GCA_022085475.1). Classification (NCBI taxonomy): domain Eukaryota; kingdom Viridiplantae; phylum Streptophyta; class Magnoliopsida; order Caryophyllales; family Caryophyllaceae; genus Heliosperma; species Heliosperma pusillum. The sequence goes on from JAIUZE010070481.1 coordinate 115,994, forward strand.
TCGGGTCATTGGTTGTAATGTCAACGAAAATGCCTGTGTGATCAAGCATAGGTTCTGTCCGAGTGCTATCAACAGAGGGTACGGGTTCACCCGTGGGTGATGCAAAAGGGTAGACGTTTTCATAGAAAATAACATCTCGCGAGACGAAAACACGATTCTCTTTCAAGTCATACACCTTCCACCCTTTCTTACTATGAGGATACCCTATAAAAACACACCGTTTCCCCCGCTCTCCAAATTTATCTTTCGGTCTATCTTTGTTGTGAGCATAACAAAGACAACCCAATATTTTCAAATCATCCAAGCTAGGTTTCTTACGGTATAAAATTTCATAAGGTGTTTTCCCGTCAAGTAAGGGAGTGGGTGTTCGATTAATTAAATAAGCAGCCGTCATGATACATTCTCCCCAAAACCGAAGGGGCAACTCCCCTTGAAAACGCAATGCTCTAGCCTTTTCTAAAATGTGTCGATGTTTCCTCTCTACTCTACCATTTTGTTGGGGTGTGTCTACATTGCTAGTTTGAAACATTATTCCATTTTCTTCATAATAAGCTTTCATATTTCCCGACAACAACTCCGTTCCATTATCACTTTGAATTACCTTTACAACTTTATCAAATTGTGTTTTAACCATTTGACAAAAAATTCTCAAATAATCCCCTGCTTCCCCTTTTTCTTTCATTAAATAAATCCAAACCGCTCTACTGTGGTCATCGACAATGGTCAAAAAATAATGAGCACGGGTTAAACTAGCAACTTTATACGCCCCCCAAATATCACAATGTATGAGGCCAAATAAAACATCACATTTCTTATTATTACGCTGAAACGGTTTACGTGTTTGTTTAGCCCTACAACATGAGTCACAAACGGTGTCCAAATTCCAATTCAAATTATAACCAACAAGGCTAGAAAAACGAGGAAAAATACTCTTGGAAGGATGTCCCAATCTCATGTGCCACATCCGACAATCCTTCGACACAATAGTTCTACTTGCTACTTCATGCTTCGTCACTTGCAAATAATATACCCCTTGCCTATGCTCACCCCGTCCAATCTCCGTCCTCGTAGTCGGGTCCTGCATTACACAATATTTAGAATGAAAAGTTACTACACAATTATTTTCACAAATCAATTGTTGGACCGAAATCAAGTTGCAAGTAAGAGATGGCACATATAGAACATCATTGAGCACAAAATCATTGTTCAATTTAACCTCTCCATGAATTTTTGCATCAACAGTACGCCCGTCGGGAAGACTCACTGTTGACGGCTTATCGACCCATTCGTTCATCAAGAGATCTCGCTTTCCTGTCATGTGATGAGATGCACCACTGTCTATTAACCATTCTATAATAGATTTCGTACCTTCCAATTTTTCATTACCATTAGGACTGACATTCAGGAATGAACGAATCTGCTTCATTTCCTCGGATGTGAACGAGTCTGCTTTCATCTCCGTTCCACTGCTTGACGAGCCAACAGCATGGGCCTGCTCTTTGTATCCGCGCCCTCTGCCTCGTCCTCTATTCGCACCTCCTCTGCCAGCAATTCCTCTTCGGCCTCGCCCTCTCTCGCGTCCTCTAACTTCCTCATATCCGTGTTTGCTATAACAATTTTCCTCCGTATGATAATATTTTCCACAATAATTGCATTGTGGTGGTTTATCCTCCTCCTCAATGTCTCTGTTGTTAACTCCTCTTCCTCGGACAGCACTGTTTCGCATAGCCATGGCCGACTCCTGATTTTCCTCCTTGACTTTGGTCATGGAGATGTGTTTCTCCTCTCGCAGCGTTGTCGCATAAGCACGACTCAAAGAAGTGATTGGCTCTTCCATCAATAAACGTGATCTCAAATTTCCGTACAGTCTCGAGTCTAATCCCATAAGGAATTGGTGGACCTTTTCCTCTTCTCGTTCCTTCACAATTGATGCAGCGGCTCCACATGTACATTCTTTGATCTTACTGTAATTTCCCAATTCATCCCAAATCGCCTTCAATTTGGTATAATATTCTACCACCGAATCACGACCCTGTTTGCAACTGTTAAGTTCACCTTTCAATTGGTGAACCCTAGGTGCGTTTCCCGACGAGTACCTTTCCTTCAATTCGTCCCATATCTCCTTAATTGGCTGTGAAAAAGTAATACTCGGGTGTAGTTTCGGGTTTATGACGTTTCGCAGCCAAGCCCTTAGCATGGCGTTGCACTGCCTCCATGCTACCAATTCGATGTTGTCTTCATCGTCATCTCCATCGGGTTCGCTGATTTTCCCTTCAATGAAACCCAATTTATTTTTCGCATCGAGACCATTCTTCACTGCCTCGGCCCACATATCATAGTTATCACCATTAAAAATTAACTGAGTCACATTCATGCTTGGATTGTCAGAAGGATGCAAGTACAAAGGTGACGACATCGTAATGGTCTTTGGACCGCTGCCTCCTTGTCCTTTGTTCTTCTCGTTTCCTCCAGTCATACTGACAAAATGAATGAACTTTAATTTGAAAAAAAAAAATTATATGTGGAATTTCATAAGTTTGATCGGATCGAGCTTATAGCTCTGATACCATGAGAATTTCTGATGCAATGTGATTCATGGTAGATGAATTCTTATTATTCAATGATGAAAGGTAAAGAGATACAAGATTATATACAGAGCAAAATGAACCTCCAACTATTCATATGACTCCTAACTCCTAACCATTCATATGACTCCTAATAAAGAACAACTATTATGATACATATACAATGCATAAGTAATAACTATAATATTAAATATTCTAATACTTTTATTAAGTATTAACAAGTTAATATACAATATTTGAATGGGTATATAAACATGCTATTGCAAACAAAATGTCATATACATTGTGAACCATATATATTATTCATCAACTTTGCGAAAAAATAAGTATAAAAAATGAAGTACTTGTGGTATTTTGTAATATTGGTGACATTAATTTGCGGGGCAGTCCCTTGGACTAATGCCGCAAATGAACATGAAAAAAATCCTGAACCAGGAAAATATGTTCTAACAATTAGAAATAAATTGACGGACGAGGCTGTGAACATTACTTGTACGGATAATATTAATGAGACTTTAGGACCGCTTACAATCGCCGCAAATGGCGAATCTCAGACCCCGTTTAAGGAGGCGGTAACAAAAGTAGTTTGTAATGCGAGTTGTTCATTGGGAAGCAGAAATGAATTCGTAGCAATTGGAGACAGTAAGAGGCATAAAGAGCTATGTATCGGATTTGCATGTACTTGGGAAGCAAAAACTGACGGAATGAATTTTGTCAACTACTTTAAGGGGGTTGGCCGTGTCTATTCTTGGAATAAATAATTCTTGTAAACATCACCTCCAAATGTATTGGCATCCCAATTAAATCCTAAGAAATAAATAAATGAATAAATAAATAAATAAATAAATGAATAAATACATTGGTTGTTGATTTGTGATAGATCTTCTCCTTTTATTTCCGGTATGAATTGATATTAATGCGTGTTGCTTTTAAAGTTTTTAACATTTTTTTATAAGACATTCGTAACAAATCTAAATATATTAGTTAACCTTAAAAAAGTAGATGTTACTTTTAAGTTGAGTTCGAGTGAGTACTATTATTTCAGAATGGGCGCATTATATTAGACATTACGAAAACAATGCTAAAAAGCTTGTTCGACGTTTGAAATTACAGCACTTCTGAGTGTAGTACTAAAGGATCTTGTTCTAAAGGGATGGCAGATTGCTATTATTTTTTATTTCCTATGCATTTGAATTGGCCGAATTAGGTTAATTAATTTAATTTAAAAAAACGATAATAAAAGATAAAACCGAATAAAAAAGCTAAATAAAAGAAATAATTAGGTTAATCGAATTAATTACATGTTAAAGTTGCATGAATCGTTTTACGGATAACAAAATGTCTCGCAAGAGCAACCAAGAATCGGTTTTCACTTCCTTTCATGTCAACGTAACTTGATCAGGAATTGATTTTTTTAGGAAAATGAGATGGCGACACCGGGTGTTACTCAAATTGAGCGACACCCAGGGTAATATTGTAATTTATCCATGTATTTTACTTTCCCTCCATCAAATTTTAAATTTTAAACTAATTAGTATTAAAGGGTAGTTTAGGAACTTAATACTAATTTAACAAAAATAATATATTAAAGGAAAATTGAAAGATTATGTGATATTAGTGTGCGATTTTGGTGGAACAATCTCATACGCCAAAGTTAAATCAAATCAAATCATACTAAACAACCAATATAAAGTAGTGACTCCTGAATGACGGGTGTTTGCATTTTGTTCTTCCATATGAATGCCAAAGATAAATTAAAATACGGAATACTAAATGCTAAAGATAATTCTATGTTCTAAGCTCTAATCAGAACAACCTTGTTTACTGGAAGTATCACTTTGTCTCCCAACCAAAACCAATGTTAATTTCTTCTTCAATGTTACTTAGAAGTTAGAACCCAACAAATTTAATGAACAATTTATATTTCATCTCTCTTTTATGCCATTGAACATACCTTAGCAATTATGAATCTGGTGGAAAATTTTTATTTGTTTTACGTTTAGCAATAGAATTCGCTTTTTTTTTGTTAATTGGTTAACGTATGATTTGATGATGGAGATAAAGATGTTTAATATGATGTGTGTTGTTGTATAATATAATATGTGAATTACGGTTTTATCCCTACGATTTTGGCACAAAAAACGAAAACTATCTTTTTATTTTAATTTTTTTCCTATTTTTTTATTAGGGTGTTACCCAAGTGGGTAACACCCGGTGTCGCCCTAGCACTTCCCATTTTTTTATAGTCATACTCGAATTATTATTTGTTTACGTGTCATAGATAGTTAGATTAAACGATAAATAAATGTTGGCGTATAATCAGTGGCGGAGTCAGGATTTGAGCTTAGGGGGCAAAATCTTTTAGGGAGAGAACGATTAGTTACGTAAGGTACACCTGGATTTTTTTTTATAAAAAAATTAACTAAAAACTTCGAAAATTTCATCCGGTAGAGGGCGAGGGTCCCTGCTTGCCCCCCTAGATCCACCACTGCGTACAATAATTAAATGTTAGCGTATAATAATAAAAAATTAGTTGTTATCAAGCGACAATGTATAAAAATATGACGTAAATAAACAAAGAGAAGAAGTCCGATGTATTAGCACCCTCAACCTACATTTGTGAGGCGGGACACTGTCTCGGAGTCGATATCGATTTGGAATGTTCGTCATCAAGACGATTTTTCAATGTTATGAAACGTGTTGTGCATGCTGTTTTAAGACTATGATTGAAGAAGCAAACGTATGTGGATGAGTTTTAATTTTCTTGGATGTTTGGAAGCGTGTGATAAGGGTAAAGTCATGTCCCCTAAATAAAAGTAAATGCTAATTAATAGTCAGCGGTAAGTAGGGTTTCGAATCTACAGGGAGGCGGTAAAAGTCTATTTGCTAAGAATTAAGTTTGTCTTAAAGATAATGACAGTTTTGGGGGTTTTGATTTTTGTTTCAACACTAATTGCAATAATAGTAATAATAATAAAAGGTAAATTTAATAAGATTAAAGGTCTATGGTCTCAGGTTCACTAGAATTATTATTTCGGGATAGAGGAATAATCAATTAACATGCAATAAATTTATCTAGGGTTACAAGATCAGTAATTCAATTATGCCCTTTAAATCTACAACTTAACATGCGATCGATATCATTAAACGATTTCTATTCAATTATCGTAGCCTATATTAGTCTTAACCCGGTCGGTGAAAATTCTAATTTGCGAGACTAGTTAGTTAATCCTAACCAGTAATCAATTAACTAGGTTTAAGACGACAATCGAACGATAACCAAGCAATTACAAATCAATCAATTAATCTACCCCTTCTATCAATCCTAGATCCCCTTTTAACCCTAGATGAGAATTTAGCTACTCATAACGATATAATTAACAGCGTTAATAAAGAAAGCAAACATGATTAACAATAAATAAAAGATGAACAAAGAATAATTAACGATCTAATGATAATTAATAAAATAAAATTAGTAAAATACCGATTACAAGTTGAACTAAAGTAATAGTCTTGATGAATCAATTTAGTAGCAATGATAATAAAACTAATTTTTATAAGGTGTTCTAATAATAATAAGAAGCGTACATAATTATAAAAAGACGATTTTTCCTTTTTATAATAACATAATAATTAACAAAAACCGAGATAAGGAAACTCGAAAGCCGTCAGATACTAGGTTGCTCGATCGAGGAGGTGAACCTGCTTGATCGAGCATGACGTCAGCTCGACTCCATCGAGCAAGAGTAATCTGCTCGATCGAGCATCCTTCAGAATACTCAATCCTTTGTTTGTTCTTCATTTCTTCTCCAATGCTCTCAATTCTCGTGCCAAGCCTTTTAGGATCCCGTCTAACTGACTCCGCTATGCTCAATATCAACAAAAAGAGCTCCAAATGCATCCAATCTACATTAAAATATAATAGAAGCAGCAGAATCGATATTCTAGCTAAATAGCATAGAAATAATCAAGGAATGGTGTGAAATTGATTGTAATGTATATATGGGAAGCTTAAAACATGCATATAAATAGACGTCATCAAACTCCTCCAAACCAATCATTTGCTTGTCCCCAAGCAAAACACTAATCACTATACGAGGACAAACATACAAATGATGAAATGAATAATCTCAGAGCTAATGCTTATGCACATACAAATCACGAGTCATCCATATATATAACAAATTCACAACAAAAATGTACCAACAAAACGAATTCATCTATGATATGTGCTTAAAATATTTTATATGGCCAAACAAATGATGTGGTATATGATATCATCATACCTATAGGGTCTCTTGTAAATTAGATAAATTGATCGTACATTAAAAATCTCTTTGAGAAATAGGACGATATTATTCCTTTTATATAACCTTTGCGATTTAAGTGTGTTGACCATTACTCCATATGAGAATAATTGAAGACTTAAAAATTGGATTATTTGATCTTTCACTGAGGCAGTGAAGAAAAATACGTCATATTATCCATTAATAAATGAGTCTTATTTTAAATTTATAGAAGACTGACTTACATTATAGAGATACGAGATCGACTTTCACTAAATTTGATAGAGGGTTATTTTATTATATGATACATGAGACTGTCTCACATTAGTAGATAGGTACCCGTCTCAATTAAATAGATAGGAAAGTGTGTAGCATTAAATTGATATGAGACATTTTCACCCAAATAAATTTCATAATGATATGCTTAAGAAAGATGATTAATCGTATGATATGAAAAGTGTCTCGCATTAAATTGATAGAAGACATTATATTGATATGAGACATTTTACGCCAAATCTTGAAAAAAGAACGTATATTACATACTTGAATAAGCTAATTATTCGCAGTCAGACCGATGTATGTATGGTTCTTATCTCGGTGTAATTCTTGTCTCTGATCATCCAAACTTAATGATCCTTAATTTATTGTTCACTACGTATATTAAAACGACTTCTGGCATCACAGTAAGGATCGAAACCACATTCGTAAGGTTTAGAGTAACTAGTATAATTTTAATAATTAGATTAGATTCATTATTAGGTTGAGATTTATGTTATTAAGTTGATATATATTGGTTAGATTAGATTATGTTAATTATCTTGAGTTAGATTATTCTTATTATAGTAGAAGTTGGGGAAAATTTATATAGATGATAGAATTACAGTTGAATATCATATAAACTAGGGAAAAGTGTGGTAGATTATAGTTTAATTATTATTATTATTATGGAAGAATTTGGGATGATTTTGTAAAGGAAATAGAATAATAGTTTATTCTATTATCGTACCTTGTTCGGAATTACTTTTTCACATACGAACTTTACTCTTTCACATACATTTTTCATAAAGTTTCCATATCATACCATTTTCTTAATAAAAAAAACCTCTTTTTCCTAAACGTAATCTTAACTCTTACTTTTACATCAAACCTAAAATTGAATCTAATTGAATCTAATAAACTTGAACAATGGATCACATATTTCCAATTAGTGAATTAATTTTTTGTTTAAAAATTATTAATATGTTTTCTTCTTCTTCTAATTATTAGGTTTATATTTAACAATTATTCTTAGTTAGTACTTATGGGTGGTGGTTAGGGTGGTCAACGATTTTCGTTGAATAGGACCGTGGTGGTCGGCGGTGTTCAGAGGTAGTCGTACCAAGGAGAGTGCGCGAGAAGGCGGAGGTGGTTGTGTGGGCTGTGAATGGAGGTCTTAGATTAACGGAGGTTTGGGTTGCTGGGTGGACCGGGGCTGTAGGCTGCCCGAACGGAGATCGAAGTTGAATGACTGATTGGCATTGAACGGAGGTAGGAGATGAACACAAGTTGGAGATGGCTTCTTCGTTGGGTGTAATGACTGGTAGGCCATCAGAAGGAATTGGTTATTAATATGTTTAATCTTTTCATTAATATACTTATGTTCAACATGACTAAACAGTAGAGTATGGAGTGTTGTTACGTTTGATTTTTTTTTTGTAATGGCAGTTAACATTAATAGGGGATCCGTCACCCACCGCGATTGATCGGAAGTGGTGACCGGAACTGAGGATGGGAGACGAGGGAAGGGAGATAAAAATTAATTGAATGAGTGAATGAAAATATAGTAAGGGTAATAACGTAAAACTCGTATGTGAAAGAGTAAAATCCGTATGTGAAAAAGCACGTCCCATCTTGTTTTAACTTTAGGAAAAGCGTCCTATTTTGTTTAGTTAATAGTTTCTTATTCCGTTCCATTTACTTGTTTGATGGAAACTAGGATACAAACTCTTATACTATACATATACGGCTTATTGCCTTCATAATAAAAATAAGCTTTCAATTATACAATTTCTACCTGGTATCAGAACCAATTCGTAAAATAAAATTAAAAAAATCACAATTTTTTTTACCTCCAAAAATTTCGGCCTTTCATTGCCTCCAACATACTTCTCAATACGGGTGAACCCAACATTCCCTTCATCCTGGTCAATTTTGGCACCGTCACCAAATTAACACCTACCTATTATCTGTCATGGTTTCTCATGTTACTTCTATTTTAAAAGGTCTTGATTTATTCAAGTACGTGGATGGTAGTCATCCTGCTCCACCCAAAACCGTCGCCACAAACTTGGCTGAGGTCGACAACCCCGCTTACAATACATGGAGCTGACAAGACAACCTCGTATTAGGTGTTCTTTCTGGCACCCTCTCCCCATCCGTCACTCCCCTCCTCACCGGGATCACCACATCCCTATGAGGTTTGGAAGATTCTCGCTACGACCTATGTTAATCCGTCTCGTGGTCATCGTCTCCAACATAAAGAACGCCTCAAACATATCTCCAAAGGTGACATGACTATAGCCGACTATATGCAAGCTATTAGCTATGTCTTGAACCCGTCACATCCCGCATCTATACATCTCGGCATGTCCGATTCGTAGATGGTCAATTTCCTTACACCACCTTGCTCAAATTATCCAATCCCCCTGCAAACATGCTCTCTACGGACTGGTGCTCCTTCACAGTACCACTCTTACCGGCAACTATCCTCCCTCTGCCGCAGCACTAGTGTAATACCCGTAAAATTTGTCAATAGAGATAAGAAGGGAAATTAAAAATTAAGCGTAATCGAGTTTAGCAATAAAGGATTTTTAAAGACTAAAATCAATGGAGATAAAATGGAAGATCTAGTGGCGATATAGTTATCGTTTCGTTGTTAATCGGGTACGAGTTTGGGGAAAGTAATTAATAATAAAATATTAACGTGGAACATTATAAATATATATCTATAAAATAAAATCCGTACATAATAAAATATTAGGTAGAACAAATAAAATCTTGACGTTAGTAAGGGGTAAAAATCGTCGAACAATTGTGTGCGTAATAGACCGTCGCTCCATTTAAAATTTTTGCCACCCAAACCCGTCTCCCAGGCATCACAAATCTGGAAAATATAAGCCATAATCATGCCTAGGAACCTACCTACTTGAGCATGCAAAATGGACTAATATATGCAAAGATTCCTTTCCCCTTTGTCCCCCATTTGTGACACCACACATACACCTCCCCATTCACTCTATTTTTCTCTTCTAAAAAACACACTTACCTAAACACTCAATCCACATTATTTTCTCCACTCCATCAAATTTCAAACACCATTTTACAAAAAAAAATAGAGAGAGGTTAGAGGGAGAAAGAGAGAAAAGAAGAGGAGGAAGAAGAAGGAGCATTGTAGGTGGAGGATCTTGTCTAACTTATGTTCTTCACCATGTAAGGAACATTCAAAACCATTTTATTTCTTTTTCAATATCTTCACAACACATACTCGTATTTTTATTAAATTATAAACTTCAACAAACAAGTCTCCATTCATGCATGCATAAATCTAAGCAAGTAACAACCATTAAAATGTCGAAATCCGGAGGTTGATTATTAACAGAAGATAAATTGGACTTAAACTTGTTATATTAGTGTGAAAGAAATATTTGTAGTACCTCTGCATGTCTATAACCTGTATACAAAATTTTCGCAGATTCTCATGTGTCGTTTGTAAATGAAAAATCATACACTAAAACGTGATTCTAGAAAAACCGAATCTGCATGTCCCAATGTTTCAGTCTTAAAAAGTAACTTAAAGGATTAACGAAGACAAACCCTTTTACCACAATAAACTTCAACTAAAATATAGCATATTAGGCTCTGGAAATAACTCATTTCATTCTGTTAAGATGAATTTTTGCATGGTTACTTTTTTTGTCTCGAAATCCAAAACATTCTGGAAAAGCATTATTTTTGGTATCTTAAACTCAGTTTTAGATTTCAACCTACAAGGACTTAAAGTTAGTAGACACATAAAGGAATCTACAAAAAGTGACTATGCCGTAAAATATGATATTTTACATTTATTATGATTATTACAACTTCGTTCTATAATCTGGAAACAAACGAGAATGATGAGTGTAATAGTTTTACTAGTGAAAACTTGTCATCTTCATAAAAGGCTTTTGAAACTATACTTATTAACCTTTTTAACATCCTGCCTTTTAATATGTTAAACTACTAGGAAATTAGAGCACTTTAGTCTTTCGAATCTTGGCATTACGATTTGTTAAAAGCATTTCCTACTTAATAACATATTAAGACTCGTTTTTGGACATATTTTTTTAAACAGTAAATTAGTACAACTTAGAGACCTTTTTAGGAGTCGACCCTCTGAATATTAAAGTTAGAGGACGTCTCAAGGAATCCAACCCCATCAACCAGGTATCCAAATTATTAGTAACGAGAGAGATATGACAGTTTAAAGTTTCTGTTTCCGAATGAAAAATCGTGGAGGGTAGTTAGGTCAATATAACTTGGTTAATCTTATTGCATGTATGCTTAATGACTAAACCAAACAATAAAAACTTGATAAATCATTCATATACATTATGGTCTTATGCTTAAGTTGTAATCATAGGCTATAAAGTGGAATGGGTTAGTTAAAGGAACTTAACATAATAGAAATCGTATGAAACAAGTAATGTGAAACAAGAAAGTTAAGAACCGACTTGGATACATTAGTAATCGATATTTTATACTTATTGTAGACTCGAATTTTGTAGAAGAGGCGTTGTAACCGCTCCCTAAGCAACCTTATGAGGTAAGGGAAAACACTAATCCGTACTAGGGCAAAGCACGGATCGGATATCCGATCCGAAAATTGAAAATTTTAGTATCCGATATCCGATCCGAACTAGTTCGGATATCCGATTTTAATATCCGAAAAAATCGGATCGGATATCCATATATCCGATATCCGATCCGATTTCTGAAACTCGAGATTTCTTTATTTCATAAATAAGTGGAGCTTTCTTATTCTTTCAATAATATGTTTTCCAAATAGTTACTTTAATTATATATTTGCTAGGAAATTGAACAATGATAAAATCTCATAAAATAATTTAATCAAACTAGTCATTAGTCTTGTATATCAACGTACCATTTCAACTTGAAACGGGCTTGAATCTTTCACTGAAAACACAAAAATCAAAATATCCCAACTTAAGGAAAAAACCCAATACATTAATTGAAAGAACTCTAAATTTGTTCGAGATTTCGAAACTTAGACAACTTAAAATAATTAGGGTTCATATTTTAGTAGTGGCCTGGTTGGAGATGGACATGGGATCCCAGATCTGGGCCGAGAGGCGGAGACATCGACCTTGAAAGATGAATCAAGGCGACTTGACTGAGTACAATAAAGTTTGCAAACTTCCGAGTACTAGATAAATGAGATGATAGTTAACTGAACAATAAAAGTACAATTAGAAACTAGAAACAGAGCCAGCAAATTTCGAAGTACAAGAAAAGTTTGGGGAAAATGAAGAAGTAAGCTGTGAGAGAGAGGAGAGAGTATAGAAATAAAATAGGGTTTGTAAAATGTTAGGTAGTGTAGATGTAAAGTTGACAGACAAGAAATAATGAGAGTTTAGGAAATACTCTACTTAACAGCAAACCTAAGCCCATGGGCCTCATACAAACGAGAAAAGAAATTAAGAATGTGTCATTTCGGATCGGATCGGATATCCGATTTTTTTGACACAGATATCCGTATCCGATCCGATATCCGAAATTTCGGATACGGATATCCGATCCAAACCAGTTTTTCGGATCGGGTATCCAACTTTTCGGATCGGATACGGATCGGATATCGGATCGGTTCGGATAATCGGATTTTTTGCTCAGCCCTAATCCGTACACTATTCTTGAACTATTGAGTATTGTTCCGAACGTTGTAATATTTAATATGCTTGTAATGATTGTTTTTATTAGTTGGAGTTATTGTGATGAAATGAATATCGAAGATGATTGATGTTGTCCAATCTCTTGAAAATGGAATCGTGTTTGAAATGAAATAAAGGACTTATGATTTTTAAGAGTTTTGAACACCAAAACCGTTTGATCTTTTGTACAAGTTATGGAAATGTTTAATTTCAAGGAAATGGATTTAATTGTTTAGAAAGATTTTGATATTGGTTCTGAAATGGTTTTGGTAGAGGTTAGGTTGTCCCAAATAAGGGACCTCCTATACAGAGCTTTTGGTGGGGGTTAGTTGATCGAGATCCTGTCCTCTTATCTTCCTCCTTGGGGTTGGCCCTTGGAGGGGTGTGCACACTCGATATGTTTGGACAGTTTAGTATATGGTTTGGTGAACTCCGTCTTATCCGGACTAGGGCGAGGGGATCCTCTCCATACGGCCTCTATCCAAGTATACCGTTGATGGAAACTTATCGAAAGAAATGTTTTCTTTCAAATGAAAATGTATTGGAAGAAACGTGGTTTTGAAAATGTTGGAAACTTATGGAAACAAAATGTTTTCTTTCAAATGGAAAAGGTATTGGAAGGAATGTGATTCGAAAAGTTTGGAAACACTCATGATGTCTTCTTGATTATATGAAATACCACATGTTGTTATCGAAAATTCTTATATCTCATACATTGTTTTGAAAATGTAATTCAAGTTAGTATTCTACAACTTATCAATTCCTCTTTTCGGATTGTTAACCTTACTCAACACTATTGTTGACCCTTCTTTTGTTTTGTCCTTGATTGGACCTGCGATGACCACAAACTGTGTGAGCAGATCATATGACAGGTACTTGTGGAAGGTAGAGTCGAGAACTCTTGGGGAGAGCGCGCTATCATGGAATATTTGAAGTTTGAACTTTAAAAACATGTGATGGTTTTTGAGACTTATAACTTTGATTTACTTCCGCTAAATTTGGAATGTTGTAATCGAATTTTATCACCTTGGTTTTATTCATATGGACTTTTACTCTTTTTGTTTTAAATCATGGTTCTATTACCACTAGGGGTGTTCACCGGTCAAGAACCGGACCAGACCGGACCGGATAAACCCACGGACCGGATAACCACATATTCGAAGACCGGAGACCAGACCGGTAAAGAGGGGGACCGGACCGGACCGGACCGGACCGGACCAGAACCCTTAAGGTCCGGTTTTGCCGGGTTTGGACCGGACCGGTCCTTCTTTTAAAGGGAAAATTGAAATTTTTTTTAAGTATGGACCGGACTGGAGACCGGTCACCATATTTTTTGGGACCCGGAGACCGGACCGGTATGTTCCCGGTCTGGACCAGACCGCACCGGCCGGTCCGGGTCGGTCCGGTTTTCCGGTCCGGGTCGGTTCGGTTTTCCGGTCCGGGCCACTTTTTGTTCACCCCTAATTACCACATTTGATTACATTGTGGCACACCCATTATCCTATTTTATATGAAATTGGAACTTTTTGTTGGAATAAGTGTCCTCCACAATAGTGCATTTATATAATAAATCTCATTTGGAATATACGTGGCATGATTAGTATATTTTGATACTCCACGTCAGTTGGTTAACGTAAATCGGTAACGCTTGGCTGAGTAAAGTTTGACGTTATTGTCGTATGACGGCGGTAATCAACTGATCTCTTTAGGTCACACCTATAGAATGAGACCCAAATAGAGTACTAATTATTTGTATGTGATACAGTTTAATTAGAGCATTACATATATTTGATATGTACGTTTAGTTACGAGAGTTATTTATTGGAAATTGAGTTAGGAACTCATTCCACTTAAGTTTATTAGTCAATTATACGATAACTGACTGAATAAATTTTACGTCTTATTTAATACGATTAAATAAGATTTTATTTAGTGATTAATCGTTAATTCATTAAATTAGTTGAGGTTATGCATATATTTTGAGGTAGAGGTAATTAGTTAATTATATTTACAAGGAGTTGTAAAATAAATTAACTGGGCATTGTGGAACCCATTATATATTGATATAATGGTAAAATATCACTTAAAGTTAAGTACATATTGTTTATTAATTTGAGTCATATAATTGTTATATGATCAAATTAACACTTAATTATGCAAGATAATTAAGCATATGATTAATAAGTATTTGTGGGACAAATATCAAAAATCAAAATGGTCCATATAAGACCATGTGGACCGGTTTTAGTTAGTAGAAAAAACAATCATGTTTATTTTCTACTACTACCACACTCCAACACATGATAATGAATTGTTATGACACAATCATCATTACAATTACTACCAACACTCAAAGTCTTTTGCATGTGAGTAAAAGAAGCAAAATAAAAGCCATATATGGCTCTTTGTTGACCGGCCATAAGGCCTTCACATTTGAACAATTGTTGTTCAATTTTTACAACACTTCAATTTATTATGCTTCTTCTCACTTCTCTTTCTAAACTCAACTTCTCTCTAAACTCTCATATATACTAATATTCTCTATATATTACTAGTGTAGTAATACAATAATATTAGTAGTTTTTATCTTACTTATTATCTAGTTAATAATAAGGTAAGATTATTTGGGTTTAATCTTGGGTGCAACAAGAAGGAGACCTTCTACTTTGGAGGTTGTTTTATGGAGGATCATCCATTAGTTTCATGCTCAAGAACAATAAGAATGAGTTCTTATTGTGCCCATATTGAACCGAAAATTTCCATTGTAAGGAAATTCATCTTATCTTTATATTTATGCTTTTATATTTGCATGCATGATAACTAGATCCTAAATCATTAAGTTAATGTAATTTAATGAACTAATTAGAGTAGTATAATTAGAGGTCTAGGACTTTCATGTGGTATCAGAGCTCAATTGTTACATGCATGTCGATTTTAAGCATTAAAATCGAGTTATACGATAACTTGGGTAAAATTGAAACTTTGTGTTAAAAATTGGTTTGAACAAAATTTTTGATTTTCATGCATACCTACTGACCTAAAAATGGTTGTGGTCAAATTTGGTGATTTTATGGATTAATTTGCTATTTATTTTGATTTATGGCCTTTAAATCATGTTAATATGCATATTTTGTGTTAAAAGTTAACTAAAAATAGTTGCATGTTGATTCTGGCCATGAAATTTTGATATGATCTCACATGCATGTTGTAAATAGTGTATGTAAAGTTTCGTGACTTTTAAGTAAGTTTTGCATGATGATTGATTTTTATAAGATAAAAGTCAATAAAGTGAGATTATTATGATCATAAAACTGAAACGTCCTTTTCTGGTCTTAAAAATTTTTGGTACATTTTATAATATAATTTATATCATCTTGGTGAAATTTTATAATTTGTTTCACTATTTTACTATATTTAATGGTTTTTATTTGATAAAACCGTTGAATATTAAGTTATTTGTTCATAAAATTTATTCAAAATTTTTGGGCAAATGTTTCTGATTTTTAGAGTTCCTGGAAATGTTCCAGAATGTACAAAATTTTTGTTTCAAATTTTTTATGATTTTTATATTTTATTTTGTGTTTATTTCATAAATGTTATGATTAAACTTCTATATTTAGCAAATACGATCAATTCGAACTAATTAAATACAAACAAAGTTAGTGGGGACTAATTTTGAGTTCTAAATCAGTTTATATAATTAGTTTGAGCTTAAATACGATTTAAGAGTTGATGATTGATTTTTAATGGTTAAAAATCGATAAAATCCATAAAACCGAGCTAGAATGAGCATGATAAGTGTTAAGGGCGATTTTGGCATGATTTTTACAGCATTTTATTTATGTTGTTATTTTTTGAATGAATGAATGTCATTTATTTAATTTTTAATGCAAGTTGTACCTAGTATGGCCTAAATTATTTTAATCGGTATTACCCGTAATGTAAGGGAATACCGATTCGGTTGTAATTTTATTTGCGATCTCGTATCGCCGTTTGTAATAATTTAATTTTATTTTTAGATCAAATGTATAATAGGAATTTTATTTGTATCTTTTTGTAATTAATTATTATAAAGACGGAGATTCCCGAAGTCGGTGTTCCAAAAGACGGTGCCATGAAGAGGTAAGGGGCCAAGGAGTTGGTTTCCGATTTTGTAATCTACTAGTTAATTAGATTAGCTAGGTGGCCATACTAGGATTTATTATTTGCTTGCTTTATGTTTTCCGCACATGCCAAAAATCGCCAACATGCATCTTTATTTCTCGATTGTCAATTCAAAGTTATTCAAAATTCACCGACTTAGTTCGCTTATAGGGAATTAATAACAAAATTGACAAGACCTCTCACATAACTTAAAAATTGAGATTTAGCCTTACCAATTAGTAACACCTATGAGCCCCGTGTTCATTAGGGCTACCACGCTCGTGGGTCCTTTTTTACCTCGGGTAAGTAGGGTGATGCGATCACAAGCCAAAATTGGATTGGACTCAACGAGATAAGCGTTATCTTGGGACTGGGAGATGGATTTAGTTGAAATCCGTCAACCAAGAGTTCTAAGTGTAGAATTAGTCAAGTATTGACTTACCATTTTTAGATAAAGGTAGCATGCGATGACTATTTTTGTCTAAATATGGGTCTTGGAATCACTTATATAAGTTCGTGAGGGGTCATTATATGAGTGACTTGTTAAAATTGTTTTACAAGTAAATTATATTTAAGCAATGAATGTTTATTTTCCGTTGATATTTATTTTATACGCGCAAATGACAAATATTTTATCATTCTATGAACTTATAAATCCGTTCAAATCGTGGAAAGAGTTTCCATTATTTTATACGGTAGCATTTTGATTGCGATCTCCGCTTAAACCACCATAGCTAAAGACAAAATGAATTTTATCTTTTGATCCTCATATTCACCATTGCAAATGTCTCTTATGAAGAGTAAATGAATAAGTCACACTTAGTCAAAAACGTTTTGATTTTTAGTGACGTCTTCTCATAACAATGGTACATCAATCTTTTCGCTCCAACGAAAATATTTTAATTTTTGGTATATCGTCATAATGCTCCTTATCGAGGCTTACCTCAAAAGAGGCCAAATCAGTTGGGACGACTAGGTTAATCGATTTATTTGAAATCATGAATAACCATAAACCGTAGACACTTCATGAAAGTTTTATCCTTTTGAAGGTAAAACCGTGAATGAAATGAAGAATAGTCTTCATTAAAATTCTAATATACTTGTCTAAGTAGAGATTCATGAAAGTGAGTGGGAGCACTAAGAATGATGTTTATATTCTTAATTGTTAAGACGAGGTTCAAGAGTAGGTTGACTCGACTTTGACACAAGGCAAGGGAAAAAGGCAAGACTATTTTGAATAGTAAAAGTCAAAACCCAAGCAAGGTGCCGAACCCAACTTTTGACGATTCTATTTTTTAGTGTAGGACACAAGAAAAGAATCTGCCCCAAGTTTTCTAAAGAGTTAGAAATTGGGTGTACTATTTTCACCCATAATATCTATATGGTCGACATTTATTTTGCTAAATGCAATTTTTTGGGTATTAGATACCCATTATGGTTTTCATCAATGTATTCAATGCATATAATAATGATTCGTGCGACGACTAACCATGATTAAATGTCGACCTACAAGGGAAATATAACTATT
>JAIUZE010070482.1:0-28953 GCA_022085475.1 Heliosperma pusillum
CGGGAATAGTTAATGATGTTCGGTTAAAACCGTAAACGTTATTCTTTAATTTCCGAATAAATTCAAAATAATTATATTAAATTATGATAAATCTTAATAAATCTAAATAAAAATAAATTAAAAAAATATTATTTTTTTTAAATAAAATTTCGGTCTTCAAACTTATGAGACGAGTCGGGAAAAAGTCAACGGAAGTCCAAGTTGACTGAAAAGTCGAGAAAAGTCGAAGCTGACTTAAAAGTCAAGAAAAAGTTTATGACGACTTAAAAGTCAAGAAAAGTCGATGACGACTTTTAAAAAGTCAAGGAAAGTCAAAGACGACTTAAAAAGTCAAGAAAAGTCAAAGATAACTAAAAACGGTCTTTTCATGAAATCTCTCAAAAATTCCAAATATGAACGCGGAATTTCAAAATAAGACTCGGAACAAAAATTCCTATTTTAAAAACTTAAGTTCTACTGAAAAGTGTTAGTAAATATTTTTACTAGAAAAATCGGGTACTTTTCGGGTTGTTACACAATAAATTAGTAGATGTTTTAATTTAATAAAGATTAGATTATAATGAAAATGGAAATGATGTTGAATGAGTTTATCATTTGAAAGGATATTAATTTTTCCCTATTTTGTCGATAAGGACCGTTTTGCTGAAGAAAATTTTTTTGCCGAAAAATTTATGCTGAAAAAAAAATTTCTGTTGTTTTTTCCTTTGCTGTATTCAAAGTTTTTTGGGCCTTTAATTGTACATTATTTGGATTGTGTATAATTAATGTGAATCGGTTCACATATGCTTAATATCTTACATTTTAAAGCAGTTTGAAATGTTTAGGATAGTTCATTTTATCAGTAAAATGAATCGAGATTGTAATTGATGTGGGTAATTATAGAATCACCACATAATTATAATCGATGTTAAAGGGTGGTTTGGATAATAAAACATCATAATAACTGTATTATGTCTTGCATGTTTTATTTTAGTTGATGCTTTTATAATGTTTTTGGATTGTTTGAATGAATTTTAACGTTTTTACAATCAGTTGTAACTTAGTGTGACCTTAGTAGATTGTGTTACCGTAATGATGGTAACATAATCTTGGATGTATTTTGAGATCTCGAATCTCCTTTATTTTTAGTTTTGGGTTTTGAAATTAGTATGTAATAAATAGGATCAATGTAATTTTATTTGTTGTAATTTCAACGGAGACTAAAGATGGAGATTGGAGCTCACTCCCGCTACATGGACCAAGAAGGGTGATAAAGTCAAGCTTCGAGGGTCCAATCTGTTGGATTCCAAGTTGTATTTCATTCTTTTTGGTAGGATAGGCCACACTAGGACATGTTTTTCCTTTTACGTTTTTTCATTCTCGTTTACTTTCCATCACATGATAGATAATTGCATCATATTCCGCCTAAACCAAACCACCTAAACTAATAATATGCATGTAAAATGATTCATATAGTTTGAATATTTTAATCATGGACATACAGATGTCACTCGCTTTTAGGGCCATCACCTTAGTTTAAATCATTCTCGAGTTGCTAGACATTCGTTCACTTAAAATGAATTAAAGTTAAGATGATGGGACCTTCCCCTATAAATAAAATTGAGACTAGTCTTTATAGGGAAAACTACTATGAACCCCTTCTTCGTCGGAAGTCATAATATGACCCCTTCTACGTTGGGTAAGTAGTGAGTGTTGACCTATTTTATCTCAACATTATAGTACGAGTAATATCTCGTGATTATGATGGACTAAAGATAGAATTTACAGAAATTTATCGACCAGGAATTCTAAAAGTAGAATTAGCCAAGAGGTTGGCTTATCAATTTACAGAAATTGAGTCTTGGGATCATTTATATAATTCTTGAGGAAGGTCAATTGTATAAATGCACGAGTCATCGAATTAAACAGTTTTTCCATTAGACTCAAATTTAAAACGATGAAACTTATCATATTTATTTTCTTTTTCCACAGTCATATATTCAGATATAACTGCTAAAACAAATTGCTGGCCATACTGATGACCCAATGCCAAGTGCCACCTCGGACGTGAGTCCTGGCTTAAGATGTTCATGGACACTATGAATCAGTCAACGCGACTGAAGAATAACAAGTCCAACTTTGCGGACTGGGAGGCTTCATTACGGAATGCTGCCATTGCTGACGGTAAGCTCAAGTACTTGACTGAGCCACTACCGCCAAACCCAGGCCCCAATGCAGGAGCAAATGAATCACTTGCTTATAGTGATTTCGTAATGGAGGCGGGTGCGATAAAGAACGTACTCATCTTTTCAATGGAATCAAGTTTGCAAAGGCGATTCATTGCCCAAGGTGCAAACAAGATTTTCACCACTCTCTCTAACGAGTTCTCGAAAGCACCGAGGATCGTTAGCTATGAGCATACCTGTCGCTTCTTTGAAGCGAAACTATAGAAGGGCCAAGAAGTTAGCCCACACATTCTTGACATGATTGAGAATGTCGAGAAACTGGAGGCACTTGGTTGCAAAATCGATGAGAAGATCGTCATAGACCGCGTTCTTCATTCACTTCATGATGGTTTTGCCCTTTTCAAAGCAAATTACTATATGAATGATATGAAGAAGAGTCTTCATCAGCTCCACTCACTCCTTGTACAGACAGAGAGTGATCTGAAATTGAGTGGGAGTTTGAAACAGGACGTTCTCATGATTGTCAACAAGGGCAGAGGTATGGGCAAGGCTAAGGCCAACCTAGCTGTAAGGAAGCCGAAATTCAAAAAGCCAGGGCAAGGCAAGAGTGGGCCTGGTGAGACTAGCGGTAGCTCACAAGGCAAGACAAAGAACGATGAAGGTAACGTGGAGTGCCACCATTGCCACAAGTTTGGGCATTGGAGGAGGAACTGTCTCGTGTACCGTGAGGACATAAAAGCAGGCCGCGTCTCTCCTGTTGGTATGTCTTCTTCTTTTATTCATATGATTGAGATCAACCATGCAAGTTTCGGAACTTGGGTACTAGATAGTGGTTGTGGTTCTCATCTGTGCAATCATTTGCAGGGCCTAAGAAACATCACAACTCTCGCAAGGGGTGATGTGGACCTGCGAGGGGGGAATGGAGCAAGAGTAGCTGCCGTTTCAGTGGGAACATATGTAATCCAACTCCCGAGTGGATTTGATTTATTTCTGAATAACTGTTACTATGTACCCAGTTTATCTAAGAACATTATTTCAGTTTCCGTACTTGATAAGGACGGATTTTCGTTTGTAATAAAGGATAATAGCTGTATTTTCTCTTAAACGAAATGATTATGGTTTAAAGCAGTTCCATGAAGGGATTTATGTTTAGATCAAACCAAATATATTGCAGTGAGTAGTAGTAAGAAAGCCAAAGGTTGGTGACAAAGATCAAACCTATTTATGGCATTGCCGTATGGGACACATAAATGAAAAACGCGTGAAGAAGCTCATTGATAATGGGACTATCTCCCCATTGGACTATGAATCTTTTGGCACGTGTGAATCATGTCTCATAGGCAAAATGACTCGAATTTCCTTCAAAGGTGTTGGAATGCGCGCTGCTGACCTATTAGGACTCATACATACTGATGTGTGTGGACCTATGTCAATCAACGCTAGAGATGGCTATAGATATTTTATCACTTTCACGGACGATTTGAGTAGATAGGGTTATGTCTACTTAATGAAGCATAAAAGTGAGTCCTTTGACAAGTTCAAGGAATTCCAGAACAAGGTTGAAAACCAGCTGGATAGAAAGATTAAAGCACTACGTTCGGATCGTGGTGGCGAATATCTTTCGAAGGAGTTTGATCGACACCTTAAAGATTGTGGTGTAGTACTACAGTTAACTCCACCTGGAACACCACAATTGAATGGTGTGTCCGAACGGAGAAATCAAACATTACTTGATATGGTTCGATCCATGATGAGTCACACGGTTGTACCTGACTCATTGTGGGGTTATGCTCTTTTGTCAGCTGCTTTAATACTTAACCGAAGTCCGTCTAAAGCTGTAGACAAGACTCCATATGAATTATGGAAGGGAACGGTCCCTAAATTGTCCTTTATTCGGGTTTGGGGCTGCGAGGCTTATGTCAAGTGGAGACCTGACGATAAGCTCGGCCCACGATCGGTCAAGACATACTTTATTGGTTATCCAAAAGGGATGTTTGGTCATTACTTTTAATCGCCTACCGAACATCGAGTTTTTGTTGCGGCTAGTGCGACGTTCTTAGAGAAAGAATTTCTCGAGAATAGGACAAGTAATGGAACCTTCGAACTGTCGGAGATTCAAGAACCAACAACCGAGCAACCAATGGAGGAAATTGTTCCTTCATCATCAGCTGCGGTAAATATTCCTTTGGAACCTAGGAGGTCGGGTAGACACTCTATTCCTCCAGACAGATACATTGGTATGGTCGAGGAGAATGAGAGTGATGACGTTTTACTCCTAGAGAGTAACAAACCCGCTACCTATAAAGGTGCCATGACCTGTTCCGACTCTAAGCTATGGCTTGACGCCATGCAATCCGAGCTGGACTCTATGTATGAGAATGAAGTATGGGATCTGGTTGACTAACCTGATAAGGTTCGGCCTCTTCAGTGCAAATGGATTTACAAAATAAAGCATTCCGTAGGGGGACAACCAGACACCTATAAGGCACGACTAGTGGCAAAAGGTTTCACTCAAGTGCACGGATTGCATTATGATGAAATTTTTGCACACGTAGTCATGCTGCGTTCCATTCGGATAATCTTAGCGATTGCCGCTTTTCATGACTATGAAATTTGGCAGATGGATGTGAAAACCGCCTTCTTAAACGGTTATTTGGAGGAGGAGTTGTACATGGTACAACTCGAAGGTTTCATTGATCCTAAAAATCCTAAGAAGGTATGCAAGCTTAAGCGTTCCATCTATGGACTTAAGCAGGCTTATCGGAGTTGGAATCATCGTTTCGACCAGGTGATAAAAGAGAATGGATTTACTCGATCGGTCGAGGAACCATGCTTATATATCAAGTCGAGTGGGAGCAAGATTGTCTTCCTAATATTGTATGTCGATGACATACTCTTGATTAGGAATGACATACCTCTCTTAACTTCGGTAAAAGTTTGGTTAAAGAACCATTTTCAGATGAAAGATCTGGGCCAGGCACAAAGAATTTTGGGGATCCGTATCTACAGAGATAGATCACGACGGATGTTATCCCTCAGTCAGGAGTCTTATATAGATAAGATTCTTGAGGGGTTCAGCATGACCAACTCCAAGAAGGGGAACCTTCCAATGATTTCTGGGATGCAGTTGAGTAAAGCTCAGGCACCAAAGACATCAGAAGAGGTCGAGCGCATGAGTCGGATTCCTTATGCATCAGCTATAGGATCGATCATGTATGCCATGATATGCACACGTCCAGACGTGGCATATGCATTGAGTATGACGAGTCGATACCAAGGCAATCCAGGTGAAACACACTGGATGGCTGTTAAGAATATCCTTAAGTACCTATGGAGGACTAAGGATTGGGTATTGACTTATGGAGGTGACACTGAGCTATGCGCAATCGGTTACGCAGATGCTAGCTTCCAAACGGATCGAGATGACTTGAAATCTCAGTCTGGATTCGTGTTTACTCTTAATGGCGCTGCGGTCAGCTGGAAAAGCTCCAAACAAAATGTTATAGCAGATTTTACGACTGAGTCCGAGTACTATGCTGCTTCAGAGGCTGCGAAGGAAGCTATATGGATGCGTCAGTTCTTACAGGGACTAACCGTAGTTCCTAGTTCGGATGACCCGATCACCATCTATTGTGATAATAGTGGTGCCATCTTCCAGGATAAGGAGCCTAAGTCCAGCAACAAGTCTAGGCATGTACAACGGAGGGCTCACATGATCCGAGATTACGTGGAGCAAAGGGAGATAGTGATAGACAAGATTGCTACGAATGATAACGTAGCAGATCCTCTCACTAAACCACTGAGATATGATAAACATGAAGGGCACGTTATTTCCATGGGAATCAAACGTGTTCATGAGTTGTATTAGTTGTTTTGTATGGATTAGACACCTGTATCTTTTTCATAAAAACTATCTATAAAATCATCGTTTTGTTTTATATTTTGTTTTTCATGTGGGGTTGTACGGAAACATTGAACACCACAAAGTGAACTGAATTACATTATATTTGTGTTGGTCCGTAATCGCCTACATGAGCTGATAACTCTGGCAATTATTCTGTGAAGTCGATTGATGGTGGGGTCAACGAGCCATAAGTCAAACAGTTGACTGATCGATCACATATGCGAGTTATAATGATACCTCAAAGGACAATTTTGTGACGACGTTATGGAGTCCTAAAGGTTTCGGAACATTAGGTGCCAGGTCGTGGATAGGACATCCATAGTGTTCCTAGAGTCGATTCTTTTGACTATCGACTGTCTCTTGAGATAAAGGCAGTTTTTGGGTGACTTTGGTTTCTTTCTCATGGTCGACCGTAACAGGAGGCTAAGTAGATTTTCACTGGGTCATTTCATACTGCGCTTGTATCTGCAAGATTCGAGTTGAAGAAAATATCCAACCTTTATCAGGATATGATATTTCTCAGGGCCACTCGAGGAGCTGTAACTGAAATGCATGGCCATGCTCGAATGAAGATTCGTTTATCAGTTAAGTTACTCTCTAGTCGGGGAAACCACTCTTGATACTGATCACTTGTAAACTACGACCTTTGTGAATACGGACTTTGCAAATTGGTTTACATTGAGTGGGAGAAATTTATTATGGATATGAGAATCGGTTATCGCACATACACTTGTACGGACAAGTGGGAGATTGTTGGAGCCAGTGTCCTCCACAGTTAGTGCAATAACATAAATAAATCTCTGTAGGTTCACAGGGTATACTTTGTATTGTAATCAGTTGATTAACGTTTATCGATAACGGTTGGCTTGCTAGATAAGTTTGACGTTTATCGTCATTCAGGATGGCGGTGATCAACGGTCCTTAAAAGTCACACCTAAAGGATGTGATTGAGAGATGTGATTATTTGAGAAAATAATCATATTGATGCCTTATTAAATGACTAAAAGGTTAGTCGGTGTTTTTGGCTAAAAGGTTAGTCAATGTGATGATGATATAATTATTTAATAATGATTAAATAAATTTAGCTGAGACGAATTAACTGTAATTCGTAAATTGAATATAAAATGTTATATTTAATTGTTGTATATAATGTAAGCTAATTAAATATAAAACGTTATAATTAATTGGAAAATTATAAATATACGGATATTTATAATTAATGATGTATTATAATGTCGGTCTTTGACTAATGACGATTATAATGTATTACATTATATTAGAAGCTAAAATGACTGAAAAAAAGTGTCCAGATACACTCGGGTTTTTCCAGTCAATGGGTAGTTATTTGAGGAGACTAAATCTCCTCATGATAGACCTAATGGTGCTGTCAAAAGAAAAGGGAAGTGAGGAAAATAAAAACCTAATTTTTTTACTCTCTCACTTGTGCCTCCATCACACAAAACACAAAAAAATAAAAAAGTTAACTGTAACTTTTAATTCTTTTTCTAGCAATTACAAGGGCATATCTCAATCAGTCTTGGGTGTTACGATTAGGAGGATATCTGTGTTGATATCTGTTCTTAGGCCGAATTTTGCTAGGACCAAAGGTTAAATTCGCTTTCTCTATATTTTATATCGTTTTCGTATTAATGACTGCAATTCATATTATATAATTTTGTTATAATCCTAAATTTTAAGGGGATGGTAAACAGTTATTTCCACAGTTTCTGTATTGAGGACATCTCAAGGATAGAAAAAGGTTATTACGTTCGAATTTGCCTAGATTATTACGGACTTTGTCTTGTGTGATACTATCAACTTTTATAAAAAAAAATACTATTTTAACAAAGACAAGAAATAAATGATGTTTTCTAGAAAAGGACGGTGACATCGTTTTATTCCAGATTTTGGGAATATTTTAAGGCACGCAGATTATTCTAGATCGTTCATTTTCTTTAGAAACAAACTAAAATTTTGATTCTATGCATAGGCTGATTAACATATAACTATCTCTCTATGTTACCAAAATTGACAAAATTTATTTGTGGCGAACTTTTTCATTGGAATTTAGAACATTTGTTTTCCACATATTCGAGACTATATAAAGGGCGAGTTTCAATGTTGTCAAATTTTGTGTGAAAATTGTCGTTTACGTGTGGATATTTTTCAAAGAGTTTTTAAAGATACGCAGTTAGCTCAATATGTAAAATAGGAAATTAAAACGGAAATTTTTTTGTAAGTAAAGCAGATTCATTGATTCAAATTCATTTCCTAAAAGAAATGGAGAGACAAGTTCCTTTCAATGGTTCAGATTTAATTCGGCATAGATCGGATGGCTGTAAATTAACATTAATAAGAAAAGGTAAATGAATGAAAAAAGATACTCGTATATAGTATAATATAGGTGTATTAGAGAGGAAATGGAGAGAAGAAAATGAAGAGGATCCAAATCGGTTCGAGTGACTTAAATGTTTTTTTCTAAACCTCAACGGTCATCGATCATATATCATTCTCTTCATTGTAATATCTAAAGAGCTTTTTGGTTATAGATTTTACTTTGATCTCATTATCTTAATTTGAGTATATATATCCTTCTTACATCTAACAAGCACTCGGGTTCATACGCATAACAAGACAACTTTTATTTTCCGAAGGCTTGAACCAGACATAGTAGCAGCATAGATTACATAGTTCACGATTTATAATATTGTTCGTTACCTCTTTAGAACGTTCAAATACTCATTGTGACTTCAAAATTTGTTAAATTGCCAGACAACAATTCGAGATTGCAAATTCTACTCCACGTTTTATTACCGTGCGACGATACAAAAAGTGACAATTTTATGATAAATAGTGACTACTTTTTTGTTATCGTAAAATGACCACTTTTAATAGAGGTCACTTTTTAACATAGTTTATGATTACTAATATTATAAGATGGTCATTTTTTATGAAATTATACGGTACAACCGTCATACATTATAATTACTGATTCTACGCAATTTGAGATAATGACCGAATGAGGATCTTAACTAGATAGTTATTCAATAAGTGGATTGTACATCTGATTTACTACAACATATAGCGAAGTTTTCGAGCTTTGTAATAAAGTTTTTGAGTTTCTTATTAAAAACTTATGAGCTTTACTATCAAGTTTTTGAGTTAGTTCATTTGAACATTAAACTCAAAAAAATTACAATATAATTCAAAAACATCATATATAACATTTAAAATGTAACTTAGAAGCTTTAAAATGCTTAGAAAAAATACACATATACTCAAATTCAAATTAGGTATGAGGTAGTACATCCGATGTATAATCCGTTTTCTCATAGTTATTGGACAAATTGTTTTCCTTTTTTTTGGCATAAAGATTATTGGACAATTCAATTAGGTAGTTATTGGACAATTTTTTTATGTTCATTTACTACATTGTTGTGTAATGGTAATTACTCTTATTCAGCAAAGTGTAAAGTAAGCCGTAAATTTAATCGTACCGTGAATATCAGGGCAACAAAACTAGTTATACTCCTTATAAAGGCACATAATAATGTTTGGATTTATTCTTAAAATTTAAACATGACTTCATCCTTTATTTTTTTCCCTTTTCTAGGCTCTATTTATTTTCTATTACAATGAAAAATAGGATTTGCTAAATCATTTAGAAATCTATTTTGAACTTATCCATGTCTCTTGGTCAACAACTTGTTCCATGACAAAAAAAGAAAACTGCTTCGTGATGAGTTATGTATATTTGAAAGTTCGTTTATAACGCGATTACCTAATTTTTTGTAAATAGATCAGTTTATAACTAAAAAGTCATACGACATCTATAGAAGATGACAAATTTTACCAGATATAAATCTATAAAAAAAAAATTGATTGACATTCTCTGTTATATAGTTGTATCCCTATACAATATTTCGGGAAGGGATCTTCGTATTTTACAAATGGGAAGGACCATATCAGGTGAAGAGTGTTGTTGGTCGTGATGCATACAGATTGATGACCATGCAAAGTCAAATCATACGCAAATCATGGAACATTTTCCCAATGAAGAAGTAATCAAACATGTAGACATTGGTCCCAACACATGTTTAGCGCTAGATGACGTGTCTATGTTGGCTCTTGATTTCATTTATCTTTAAAATGGATCGAGATAAATATAGTAACCTTTTAAAATAAGGAGACAGATTAAAATAAGTCAATGTAGGTTATTTGATAAACCGACAGAAACTATGCTCGAGATAAATAGGTAATAATGTAATATCATGGTAGTAAGTAGTAACATCATAGCGAGACTTATGTTTCAAATCGTGATAAGTTCAGTTAAGGACAATATACACACAAGATAAACGCACATGCAATCTAACATATAAAACACGTGCACCCAATGTTTTTACTTGAAAAACCGAATGATCACTAAAACCCAAAAAATATTGAGAAATTATTGGATTTATGATATGCCCTCATTGAGGAATTAGCTCCCCAATAAAAACCCAAAAATTAAAATATTTAAGACAAACTAAGAAAATAGTACTGGTAAAAAAACTCTGGATTATTGCAGTGCTAAAGTTGTGTTCATTTATACAACAAATTATGGGTTTGAACAACGTCGTATAAGGACATTTAATACAACTGACACCACAATTTCAGAAGATTTTCACCAATAAGTTGTGCTAAAAAAGGACCGACAAATCATATATTGTATTAAAACCAGAAGACCGGTTATATATCAATGTAAATGCCCTTTCACAAAGTAAACATACTACTATATTTATAAGATAATCATTACTTACACGAGAATAATATGCGTAAGAATGGGGGATAAACAGAGAGAAAGACTAGGTAGAACTATGAATTACCATATAAGCATCGAAGCTGATTTCAAGATACTTGAATCAAACGGGTGGGTGTAAAGTGTAATACTATTTCTTAACCAACGTGGTTAGGTGCTTGATGTCTCTCTGCAAGGAATAACTTTTTTAATCATTTATTTACCTTTTCAAAAAAATAACAGTAGCGAGAAAATTACTCCATGCTATCAATAATAGTTGATTAACACCAATAGGCTTGGTAAAATGGACTAGACCTAAAATTGCTCTATAACCAGCATTGACCCAGCCTAATATATACGCACAAATTTTCATTTGTGACGGGACGACCCGTTCTAAGCTTACGACGGGTCAAATTTCCCCCACAAAGAGCAAGTGACTAGGCAAGTGAGTGACAAATGGAGCCCCCACTTACCACTTGCTCTTTGTGAGTTGGATTTGACCGTCGCAAGCTTGCGACGGGTCGCTCCGTCACAAGCAAGACTTAGTGATATATATGAGCTTGAATGTTGATTATTGTTATACACTAACTATTATCCCTGATAATAACTGAGATAAAAACGATCCGATCCCGTAATAAATTGACTCGACCAGATCTAACCAGGATTATTACAGCCCAAAAAAAGCCAAACTCGAAATGATCTAACCATGTGACATTCCAACCCGATTGTCCCTTTTACTACGTTTAGATTTAGAAACCAAGTTTACAAAAGCTACTTCAAACCAAAGTGGTATGGGGTAGTGGAGCACATGAGTGCCTCAAAGCGTTGCAATAACAACGAATTGAGAGGTACCGGGTTCGACTTCCTACACGAAAGTGTTGCGGTTACCTGCCATCAAGGATTACCTCGATGACTTACCTGATCCTCGGACTTACATGGTGTTCGGGTGTCCCATGTGTCACCCAAAAATAATAAAAAAAATAAAGCTACTTCAAACTTCAAAGCTACTCATGGTCTCATCCCACTCAATTACACTACGAAATTGTACACTACTTGTAGTCTCTTACTCTCTTGTACTCATTCTTCGGTTGAAATGTCTTTCTCCCTTCCTCAATTTAATTAAAATTAAAATTGAAACACAAGCCATTTCCCCAATTTAACTCCCGCTTTTCCTCCCCATTTTAAGCCATTTTCATTTCACAACTATTCTCTTCCCTCTCTTTTTATATTTCTCTCTATATCCACTCCACATATTTCGATTACTTATTAAGGTAATACTTTGCAAAATTTATTCTGTAATCTTTTTATTTATTACTATGTTTTATTTATTCGCTTTTATTATGCTTACTTTATTGCTTTATTGCTTAATTTTGATCATATTTATTTAACTACTATTTTTGAGTTAATTCCGCAATTTGGAGTATAATTTATCACAAATTCTCATTTATGACGAGCTTGGGACATAGAAATGTGATCGATAAAATGTAACCATTATATGACAATAAGATTTTATTATAAAATAGTTACGTTTTCTCCGTCATAGTTTGTTACCCGTCACAAGGGAGTCCTACTGATAATTTATAAGCCATCTAGCGAGTTGATTAATTGACTCAGGTTTGGGTTGATATACGTTCCTAGACGTGGCGTTATAGTGGACTTTGTATCTTCCGATCTCATGTCGGCTTTTACTCCTTATGTCCTAGTCATTTGTTTACCTTTGATTAAAATATATCTCATAATTGATATAAAAGGTAAATAAATAGCTGAGACGGAAATAATGTTCGATTAAATTGGGTTTATTACTATTTTAAAAATTACAGCTGAATTATATACTGTTTTAGTTCAGATTTATTTATTTGGGGAAGTATAAGCTAATTAATATAGCTGTTAGGTGTTTGGATTATAGTTTGAATTATTGAATAGATCTAGTTTTTGCCTAGATGTTTATTGAGCACGTCTGCGTAATTATTATAGCTAATATCGACGAGAATTTAGTCCAGTCGTTGAGATGAATGCCCTTTAGACGATAGGTTGCAGGTTCGGAATTTCCCCTTATGTTGTACTGACGTTCCGAACCTGCAACCTATCATCCAATTACAATTATAATTCAATGTGTCTCGGAATGCCCTTTAGATTATCGGTTGCAGGTTCGGAATTTCCCCTTATGTTGTACTGAAGTTGTGCCTCCTCTCACGCTAAAAAGATTGAAGTATTATACCTGATACGGAGTATAATTCCATAATTGTAATTGGATGATGTCGACTTGCCACACTTCTTTTATAGAAATATACATTCGTAATTTCTGGTTACCCTCCAACTTACATTGTTCAATCATAAAATAAATGTGTTTTTCCCGATTTAGTTGGCAAAGTTCTCACGTTTGGGAATGCTTGATACAGAGTACTATTTTGGAAATATGGACGAAAATGATAGGTTATCTACTTGTTTAGACTGAGATATAAATTGTATCTTAGTGGAATTGCTGATGGTTTATATTGCCTTTCTTTTCCGTAATTTATGAAGGCTGATGTGGAGACCTGTATACGAAAGTCTCAGTGCTGCGCAATGAAGTTGGTTTGTGTTTGTCGTTGTCCTGTGTGGGAAATGTGTGGAGTTATGTGGTTTTGGGTATCATGTGTAATGCTAATTTTCGGGGGACGGGAAGTAATCTCGACTTCCAATTACTTGGTTGGACTCGGAAGCTATGACATTACAGGACCAGCTGCTGATGTGAATATGATGGGTTATGCTAATACAGAACAAATTGCGTCAGGGCTCCATTTAAGGCTGCGTGCGCGTACTTTTATTGTCGCTGACCCACAAGGAAATCGAGTAGTTTTTGTGAATCTCGATGCTTGCATGGCCTCTCAACTTGTTACAATTAAAGTGCTTGAACGGTTGAAGGCGAGGTAAATTTTCTCTGGATTATTAATTTGACAGATCTATCAAAAATTGTACCTATCTAAACAGGCTTAGGAATATTTGCTGAATAGTGAACTATGATCTTCACGAACCGTTGCCCCTTCAGATGCTAATTTGCATTGCCATATTTGTTAAAAAATTAGGAGCATTGTATTGAACTCGTCATAATTAATTGCTTGAACATTTTCTCCGTGGTTTGCCAATAGCGTGTTATTGGTGACCAAGTACATAGGAATATGAAATAAGGCGTACTTGCATTTAATATCTATTAACAGGAAATAATCCTGTATGCAGGTATGGAGACCTGTACACTGAAAATAATGTTGCTATTAGTGGAATCCATACTCACGCTGGTCCCGGAGGTTATCTGCAATACGTTGTATATATCATCACGTCTCTTGGATTTGTACGCCAATCATTTGATGCTCTTGTTGATGGCATTGAGCAAAGTATCATATTAGCTCATGGAAATTTGAGACCAGGTTCCATTTATGTGAACAAAGGTGGGGAAAGTTGTCACTTGTGTAACTTTCTTCTTTAGTTTAGCTCTGAGTATAGGCCTGTGCTTTCTGATGTTATTGATCAGTCCATGTTTCCGCTAGTTTTAAAATATTACTAGCACTCCATCCCCTCCTCTTCTCTGTACTTTCTTGCGATGTATCGTGGTCTGGCTGGTTGAGCAAAGTATTACAGGCCATGAGACAAGGTTTAATCACCTCTTTAAGGGTACACGTGATTTGGGGGAGGAAGATGGCTGGGAGGCGTTAAATTATGTTCTTAAGACCTTGTTTCGAGTGTTAGCTGACTCGATATTTCTCTAATGTGTTCATTCACCGGTGAATTGATAGATTTCCTAATTCCTAGAATTCATCTTTGGAGTAACTGAGAACATGATAAATTCATAATTAGGGATATTTCCCTTTTAAGACGATCATAATGGGTCAGGTAGTTTACTTTTATGATGCTGTGATGCTACTAATAATGTGGTCCTCTTATAAGGCTATATACTGTTTTATGATGTTAGCAACTTCATATTATTTCAGTGGCCCCATTGAATCTTAAAAACTACAAGCTTAATAAATTGTAGCAAGAATTTTAAATTTCCTTGCATTTGCTTCTTATTTATTCACGTCTCAGGGTATATCTCAGGACAAAGCGTCCCATGTGAACATAAAATTTGCGAGCTTATTTATTATGATGGCAGTGCACGCTCCGTTTTTCTTCGTGATCTATTTTTCCGCTTTTCAAAATTCTGCGAGTTGCTTTGTTGAGGTGACATTTCTGTCTACGTTCTCTCACATGCTTTCACGCTACATTGAACAGGCGAACTTCTTGATGCTGGCATCAGTCGCAGTCCTAGTGCTTACTTAAATAATCCACTTGAAGAACGCAGCAAGTACAAGTATAATGTTGACAAGGAAATGACTCTGTTGAAGTTTGTAGACGATAAGTGGGGCCCAGTCGGCAGCTTTAACTGGTTTGCTACCCATGGGACTTCCATGAGCCGTACAAATTCGCTGATAAGTGGGGATAACAAAGGCGCTGCTGCAAGATTTATGGAAGACTGGCATGATGCTGTTAGGAATGGCGGGAATGCTTATTCTGATGAACCTTATATAGAATCTACAGAAGTAATTCCAAGACGAATTTCTAATATCATCCCGGAATATCATGAAAAGCGTAAGTACAATTTTTTATCTGAATTTTTCTAGAGAAGTATTTTCGTTGGACCATCAAGATAGTTTTAGATGAACATTTAATGTTTGTTTGTTTAGGAGCAGAAGGGAGGGGCGGGGGATGGAGGAAAAGGAAAGGGAGGGAAATAGAGAGAAGGTGGAATGGAGTAGGGAAATTTTTCCTTTGTTTAAGCTTGGAGGATTGGAGGAATAAAAATGGATCCCTCTAAGGTTATTTAATAACCAAACTAGGGATTTTGTATCCCTCCCTCTCCCTTCCTTTTCCTCCATCCAAACAAGCTCTTAGGGTGAGTTGGATACTTCAAAAGGGGGGGGGGGATCTTTTTTTTTTATGTTGGAGAGGTTTTAATTCGCCTTGTAGGAAGAGAAAATGGAGCAACAATACTACGTTGAAGATGAGTTTCAAGTGACGGTCTTCACTGGCATGAAAGGATGCCGTATTTTGTTATCCTCTTTTTTTTCCCTTTTTTTTTGTATATGTGCTCCATGTGTGAAACTTTAAGTTCTGTTTGGTTGTGGAAACTATGTAATAAGTTCTCATATAAAGGGTATTGTCCTGTACTCTGTGTCCTCACCAACCAATATGTGTAAGTAGTATATCTGATTTTGTCACTCTTTTGTGCCAATAATGCGCTGCTATAAAATTACAACCACAAGTTAACTGTGGAAGAAGAGCTTCAGCTGACTGCCTTTATGTTTCTACTTTCTCTAATGCAGAAAATGAATTGTTGGAGCTTGCTGCTTCTTTCGTGTCTTCTTCCAGGAGAGATGTTACAAAGTTCCTGAGCATGTCATCACGAGTCAGAAGTTCTCTTAGGCAGGGTGACAAGCCTAAGTTTGTGGCTGCATTTTGTCAGTCAAACTGTGGTGATGTTAGTCCCAACGTTCTTGGTGCATTTTGCATAGACACAGGGCTTCCTTGTGACTTCAACCACAGCACATGCGGAGGGAAGAATGAGCTTTGCTATGGACGAGGACCAGGGTATGCAGCACTGTATATCTTTATGATGATATTTTGACAAAATGGCTTTATAAAATTTTTGATGCTCATGCAAACTTTCGAGTTCTGATTGATAATTTTTCCTTATAGTTACCCAGATGAATTTGAAAGCACTCGCATTATAGGGGAGAGACAGTTTAGGAAGGCTGCGGATCTTTTTAACACAGCTTCGGAACAAATAAAGGGGAAAATTGATTCTCGTCATGCTTACGTGGATTTTTCAAATCTTAAAGTTACTATCTCTAAACAAGGAGGTGGCAGTGAAGAAGTGAAAACGTGCCCTGCTGCAATGGGATTTGCCTTCGCTGCAGGTACAACCGATGGACCTGGAGCTTTCGACTTTAAGCAGGGTGATGACCAGGTAACTAAAGACTTAAAACTTAACTTCAAGCAAAAATGACTAATTGGATTGGTCGGGCTTCTTTTAATTGTGAAGTAGCACTCGTCTGATGCAAGTCTCGATAAAATTTTATTGTGGTTCATCAGAAAACAGCCTTTGCATCTCCTTCTCCCTGTTGTTACTCAGGGGTAACCCCCCAATTGCCAGAGTCTCTGGGGCTTTTTTGCTGTATTTTTAAGTGCAAAAACTTAGGTAATGCTTGCATGACCAGTATATCACTACATGATGCTTGATGTGTAGGGAAATCCATTTTGGAAACTGGTTCGTAATGTATTGAAGACACCAGGCAAAGAGCAGGCTGAATGCCAAAAACCAAAACCTATTCTACTTGATACTGGTGAAATGAAGGTGCCATATGATTGGGCGGTGAGTTCTAGACTTCTAGTCATTAAGTCATAATGGACCTGTTATTTATGGTATATAAACCTGTATCAGTGGGACCATGAGTAGATCATTGGGTAAAAAATCCAACCTTTTCAGCTTGATTTAATCACATGTCAGGTGATTGTCTCAAAGCCATACCCGATAAATGTGGAGCCGAAAACCCACTGCCTATAGCTGAATGCAAAATGTGAAAATAAATAGAAATAGTTGATATGACAACACGTGCAAAACTAAAAACTAAATTTGACTGATTTGCCTTTCCAAATCAAGATCATCATGAGTAGTTAAATGATACGAGACTGATACTGTGTGCCTAAAGGCGTCGTATCAAAATTCCGATGCTTTATGAGTCATGCCTTTGTGTTTGGCAATTGGCATTACCGTTTCCTTTCTTTACTTAACATAAGTTTATTCTTATGCAGCCTTCAATACTTCCTGTCCAGATCTTGCGTATTGGGCAAGTGGTAATCCTCAGTGTACCATCAGGTAGTGGCTCATCTAGGTTATTTTACGTTTTTGCCACTAAGAATCTGATGGAGTTTTTTTACCATTTCTGTGGAGCAAAATACTGAATATTCATCGCTTTGAAAATGATGGATATATCAAAATGGCTAATGTCAGTGGCTCTATGCCTGTTATATTGTGAAGTAATATCCCGTTGCTGACTGTCAGAGCATCGAGATATTGTTGTCATTAAGGGTTCTCGCTAAATTCTTCTCACTATTGTGTATGTCCTTCAGAGTTCACAACAATGGCTGGTAGGCGTTTGCGGGATGCTGTGAAGACGGCTCTAACAAGTGCATCTGATGGAGAATTTAATGGAGTTCATGTTGTCCTAGCAGGCTTAACAAATGCGTACTCTCAGTATGTCACGACTCATGAGGAGTATGAGATACAAAGATATGAGGTCAGTTTGTCGATCCCAGATCATACACTCTAATACTGATGTGGATTTTTTGTTAACCTCTTCATATGATGTCAAACTTTAATTTATTGTATGTTGCGATTACATGGAGTTCCTGCCATTAACAGCTGTAGTCGATGCAATACAGGCATACAACTTTGAGTTCAATAGTTATGTACTACTTCATTAGCAATCTACTTTATTGTATGTCCCTCTAATTTATTAATGCAACTCTGGATTATGGTTTGCTGTGATTACACTCAAAGCATTTATTATGATTTCAACTCTTTATTACTTGTATGTAACTACTAGAACTCATAGCTGTATTGCATTGACTACTAGGAGAGTTAGTCTTGTGTAAGGCGGTTTTACACTAATTTAGTTGTAAAACGGATCCAAACACAACCCTATTAGTGGGTAACAATGGTTACTAAAAAATCCGTTCAATGATAAATTTGTGTAAAACCGCCTTATATAAGTAGTTGTAATATAAGATTAGGGGCAAGATTATGTTTTTTTTTTATGATCTCAAGGATACCTCTGGTTTGCTTATGTACTTATGTCCAAAGAGGAAGTTAAATAGCGAGATTTTATGAGGTAGTGTCACATGTGAGATCAACCGAAATAGTTACGTTTCACTCATTTGATTATATGATTAATCGACTTGTCTCACATGTAGGACTGTCTCATGTATGTTTTTTTACACGGCATTGGTTGTGCAATACTGCAATATAATCGTTTTTCCAACCCATATGTGACCTTTGGAGAGCTGCATATAACCAATATTTTTCAAAGACAATCTATTTTGGATTTGGGATAGTGCTCTGATCTGCATCATATTTTACAGGGTGCTTCTACTTTGTATGGTCCGCACACACTAAGCGCGTACATTCAAGAATTCCAAAAGCTAGCCAAAGGTCTCGTTCAGGGCAAAAGTGTTGAACCCGGCCCACAACCCCCGGATCTCCTGAACAAGCAACTCGGCTTTCTTCCTCCTGTCGTACTTGACATGGCCCCACTGGGTTCAAACTTTGGAGATTGCTACGCTGATGTCCCGAAAAACACTACCTTTAAGAGAGCTGATATGGTGAGTGTGGCTTTCTGGTCAGCCTGCCCGAGGAACGACCTCTTGACCGAAGGCACATTTGCTTTGGTGGAGATGCTCCATGGGAAGGACACTTGGGAACCTATGTATGATGACGACGACTTTTGTCTCCGGTTCAAGTGGTCTAGACCTAGCAAATTGAGCACTCGAAGTCAGGCCACAATAGAGTGGAGGATCCCGCAAGTTGCACAGCCAGGCGTGTATAGAATACGACATTTCGGTGCTTCAAAGGGGCTTTTTGGGTCAGTTCATCACTTTGAGGGTACATCTAGTGCATTTGTTGTCGTATGATAAACTCCTAGTTTGTAAATGCATGTATCCGCCTCCGATCATAATTTCTACTCACACCGGCCACTGTTCCAATAATTTATTTACCTCTTTTATTCTTTATGAGGGGAATCTCAATTAAAGGTAAATAAATAATTGGGACGGAGTTGAGACTAACTATACTGTTTGAAGTATCTATTACACCGGCCACTGGCTTCTTGTATGCATCACATTGGCTTTATGTGCTCAATCTCTACAATCAAGAGATTCATCTAATCCAGGAAAAAAAAAATTGTAAGAGGGGACAACATAGAATTTTTATTTTTATTTGTAGACGTATGTTACTCTCAATAGGACTCTTTGGTGAAGCTTGAAAGGGTACAACAATAAGTAGTCATTATGGAAGTGATCAACAATATTGCAAACGGGCGTATCCGTGTTGGTGGAGCAGGTAAACCTTCTCGGGAAGGAAATGATCTTTACATAAAAATGAAAGAATCCTCAGGAACAAGGAACAAAATATTGCAGAATAAAAAATCGCTCTAGTCTATGATCAAACCTGTGGGGGTACGTTTGAGCGTTGGATTCTTGTCCTAACTATGGCGGAATATTTCTGAGATGTTAATGAACAAGACGTACTTCTATTTTTCGTTTTGTTCAAGTAGGATCTGAAGTATCTGCCTTGCGCTGGATAGAATGCCTTTTGCGGGATAGAATGCCTTTCGCTGTAGGTTGCCTACAAACCTACTCTTAATACTGAAATGAGTTATTTACGAGAACGAATTACTGTGAAATGAAAATTTTACGGGTTTTGAGTTACTATCCAACTTTTCTAAGGTCCTCCACTAATGAAATCATTCCAAAAAGTGAGCTGTAAGAAATGTTTTAAGAACGAAAATGAAGAAAATAAATTTTTTTGGTGTTGACCATAAGCATCCCCCATAAACAGTTAGGATAATAACGTTATTATATAAGCTCATAATTCATGTCAATGATGCACATTTCTAAGTATAGAATTCTACAATTTGATATTTTTCGCTATTGTTATAATCTTATCATCAATTGTCAAAATTAAACCAAATACTTTTATAATCTAAACTAATTTACAAATACTTATGTAAGACAGCCTTATACAAGTGTAACATAATGTAAAAACGAACCGATTTTAACAACTATACTTTTTATTAATAACTTATAAGCCATCTTTTATATACCCGAAACCCGTGTACACCATATTAGTGTAAAACCGCTTCACAAAAGTAACTGGCCCATTTTGACAGTGCCCCCTTTTCCAATCAACCCAATATCCAAACACAACACCACCCTGCCAAACTATTACTGTAGTATTCAAACTAAATCACTCGTAATAAAATTCAAAGATTTACGAATTTCTCATTTTTCATAGATCATTTTTTCCGTAAATTAAAGCTCATAAACTACATTTCTGAAGAAAAGTTTCGAAAAAAAATGTCGGTACAAGAATATCTAGATAAGTATTTGTTAGCTCGGAAAATTGAAGATGCCGTCAACGCTGCTGTTCGTGCTAAAACTACTGATCCAGTTCTCTTCATTGTAATCTCTCTCTTCGTACTTTTGATTTTCGATTTTTTTACGATTTGAATTGAGTTTTGATAGTGTAGTGTTGTATAATTATTTGAGTTCGATGTCGAATATTGGATTATGTATCGGAAATTGAAACGTTAGGCGAATCGTAGGAAGAAATCGGCGAAATCAGTGATAATGATAGGTATTGATAGCGTAATTATTTGATTTTCGATTTTTGTACGATTGAATTGAGTTTTGATAGTGTAGTGTTGTATAATTATTGTGTGAAAAGCTTGAGTTCGATGTTGAATATTGGATTTTGTCTCGGAAATTGATACGTTGGGCGAATCGTAGGAAGAAATTGGCAAATCAGTGATGATGATAATCACTGTTAGCATAATTATTTGAGTTTCGGTTTTTTACGATTGAATTGAGCTTTGATAGTGTAGTGTTGTATAATTATTGTATGAAAAGCTTGACTTCGATGTTGAATATTGGATTTTGTCTCGGAAATTGGTACGTTGGGCGAATCGTAGGAAGAAATTGACAAATCAGTGATGATGATAATCACTGTTAGCATAATTATTTGAGTTTCGGTTATTTACGATTGAATTGAGCTTTGATAGTGTAGTGTTGTATAATTATTGTGTGAAATGCTATTATGTATCGGAAATTGATATGTTAGGCGAATTGTAGGAAGAAATCGGCGAAATCAGTGATAATGATAGTTATTGATAGCGTTATTATTTGCTTTGAGTTAAATATTTAGGTTTGAGATTGAAATTTGGATTATGCTTTGAAAATTGATTTTAGGCGAATTGTAGGAGGAATTTTGGCGAAATATGTGATATGAAAGCATAGTTGTTTCATTTGTGTGAAATATTTAGGCTCGACTAGTGAATAGTGAATAGTGTTTGATGAGGTAGGCGATAAGGCGAATCGTAGAAGAAAATCTGTGAAATCAATGATAATGATAGCATATTTATTTGATTTGAGCGAAACTTTTGAGCTCGACGTTTAAATGCGGATTATGCTTTAAAAGTTGATATGATAGGAGGATCGTAGGAGGAAATTGGTGAAATGAGTGCTAATTATAGCATATTTGTTTGATTTGTGTAAAATATTTGAGTTCGACATTGAAATATGGATTTTGCTTTGAAAATTGATATGTTAGGCAAATCGTATGAGGAAATCGGCGATAGGATAGTTGTTTGATTTGTGCAAATTTGAGTTTCAATTTCGAAATGTGAATTTTGCTTTGAAGATTGATAGGTTAGGTGAATCGTAGGAAGAAATTGGTGAAATCAGTGATAATACTACTATAGCTGTTTGATTTGAGTGAATAATAAGTTTCGACCATATTGTGTTTGGAATATTGTTGTGTTAGGCAAATTGTAGGTGATAATGATAGCATATTTATTTGATTTGAGTGAAATTATTAGATTCTCCTGTTGAAATTGGTTGGTATTTGAAAAATTGATGTGTTAGGCGAATAGTAGGAGGAAATCGGCAATGAGTGATAATGATAGCATAGTCTGATATGTGTGAAGTATTTAGGTTCGACAATGAAATGTTAACTAAGTTTGGAAAATTGATATCTTAGGCGAATCATATGAGAAAATCGGTGAAATCAGTGATAACAAAGGTGAAGGCAAGGCAGATTCTAGATAGCCGAGGAATTCCGACTGTTGAGGTCGAGCTAACAACAAACAAAGACACTTTTCGTGCTTCTGCTCCTAGCGGTCCTTCTTCAAAATTGTACGTATCTCTTTCCGGCCTTTTGATTTTGTTACAATATTTAGGCTGTAATTGATCTAGTTAATCATTGTAGCTTGTTGAAACTAGTAAGAGCCAAAACACTGATTCTGACCCTTCATTCCCGTGCCGTGTTTTACTACATGAAATAAATCTGATAGTTCAAAAGGGCTTTCTACTATAAACACCTCATTATTCCTCCTAATTTTTCGTTCAACGAAAACCATAACAGCTGCCTACGGTAAATTTTACTCCGTATATGGGAAGTCATTGCTATGATAATAGTTATGTACGGAGTACTGAACTGTGTAGGCATAAACTTTCATTATGACCAAGGAGCTTTTAAATGAGTTTTTTGTTTTTCCTAGACTAGATGTCATGTTGCAGGTGTTTACGGGGAGATCATAAAACTCAGTTTCAGTAGCTAATTTGTAGGGAGCTGTTGATTGAGGCAGTTTAAATATTAGGCAATAATTTCCACAAAAGGAACACTTTAGATCATTGAAAATGTTGACTCATTGTCCGTGATGAGTGGCAAACACTTCAAATTTATCAGTAACTAATAGCAGAAGTAGGCGGGATAGATTTGTTTGACATAGCTGTTGAGCTTGATCTGGAAATTGTACTCCGTTGTTGTATAAGCTTGATTTGGAGATCAAACTCCTTCATCTTTGTGATTCATAACTGATAAGACTGCCTACTTTTATGATTTTACCTTCTAACACTGCACTTTCAGCTAGATAATGTTTGTTATTTGCTTGAGGCGATCCCTTTATTGCAACATGTCTATCTTTATAGTTGATAGTTTGTGTCTGTATTGCAAATCCAGTACTCCATTCTCAAATTTGTAATTCTGCTTTCACGTAGATTTGAAGCTATTGAGTTACGTGATGGAGATAACGGAATGTATTTGGGGAACAGTGTTTTGAAAGCTGTGAGAAATATAAATGAGAAAATATCTGAAGCTTTGATTGGATTGGACCCAACTCTTCAGTCACAAATTGATGAGGTCATGATCGATTTGGATAAAACAGAGAAGAAGGTTGTTATCTCATCTTGCTATAATTTACCATTCTACTGACATAACCGTAATTGTAACAACAACATTACACCAATGCCATAAGTGGCCGCATAAGGGAGCTGGATGTATGCAACATATTATTTTGTGTTGAGGATACACAGAGTTTTTTTCCTTTTTAATAACCCTTGATTAAGTTTGCATCGTGTGACTACTATCTTCCAGTACAGGAAACAAAAACAATCTTCTGATCGTGAGCCATTTTTTTTTCATTCCATCATGTTTGTAGCCAAAAAATATGAAGTAATACTACAAAATGGTTCACTAAACTATACGTGTCTTCTGTACTGTGTAGCAGCCATTGGTCAATGCAACTTTCATTATGGGTCATTGGAGGATGCATACATCTTATCCAATTTCCTTATCATAGGTGAGGAGCCTTTGGGACGGTGTGGTGATGTTAATGTTGTCGGTATACTCTAAAGCCAAAGAATAGTAAGTTTGGATCCATTGAAAATGGAAAACTGAAATGCCATTAGTGATACCTATGAAAAATGTAGTCGTTTGCTTGCATATGGATACTTCTAAGGCTCTTAACTTCTAAATTCTGATAATACATGATACGATCTTTCTAAGTTCTGAATCTGTTTCAGGGAGAACTTGGTGCCAACGCCATGTTGGCTGTTTCAATGGCTGCTTGCAGAGCTGGAGCTGCAGAGAAAGAGGCAAGGTTTCTATTAACCCCTGAATCTGATAGATCTCCGATCCTGCAATTTCCTCATTTCCTGACCAGGATATGTATTCTAGGTTCCACTTTACAAGCACATTGCTGATCTTTCTGGTGGCAGCAATTCAATCATTCCTGTTCCTTCCTTCACTGTTATAAGTGGTGGTAAACTTGCTGGAAATAATCTGGCTATTCAGGTATAATGAGTGCTTTATTTGACTTCTTTTAGCATGTAGTTAGACAATTAGTCGGCACTTATAAGCCTACGCTTTGACTTTAAGTTATGGAGTAGCTCGGCTAAAAATAAAAGTTATGGAATAGGCGAGTCTGCAGCTGTTATTCATTTGATATTTCATCCTGCTTATTCAGGAAATTATGATCCTTCCTGTCGGTGCAAAGACATTTGAGGAGGCCGTGCAAATGGGAGCTGAAACTTATCATCACTTAAAGGTATTTTCTTGTGAATACCGAACCTTCTTTTTTTACAGTGGCACAAACATTTCGTTTGGATAGAAAAATTTGAGGGAAGGGAGGAAAGGGAGATGAAGGGGAGGGAAAATGAAGGGAGAGGGAATGGATTAATGTTATGGTCCTTTCAAATATTTCATATGTTGTAAGGATCTTAATTTGCCTAGTAGAAGGGAACTTGAGGAATCCATTTGCCCTCCCATTACATTTCCATCCAACTCATTTTTATTTTTTGAAACCCACTAGGGGGATATCATTAAATCAATTTAACAAATCGTTCCGCTATCTCAGGTAGCTTGTCAACCCAAACATACTTTCCTACTTCTATCGACGACACATGCGCTAGCGCGTGAGCCATCTCATTATTACCTCTACTAGTAAAAGACCGAACAATCGACCTAAACTAATTACAAAGGTGAAAAATATCATCTTAGACAATAGAGAACACGCTTCGACCCGTCTTTTGCATCTTGAGAGCTTCAATAACTTGTAAGCAATGGGATTCCACCACCACAGCATCATGACCCGCCTTTACCGCTTCCTCTAGCCCATCCAACTCATTTTTGATAACCCAACAAAATAATATTTTTTTCCATCCT
The DNA here is from genome assembly GCA_022085475.1 of Heliosperma pusillum. Classification (NCBI taxonomy): domain Eukaryota; kingdom Viridiplantae; phylum Streptophyta; class Magnoliopsida; order Caryophyllales; family Caryophyllaceae; genus Heliosperma; species Heliosperma pusillum. The sequence goes on from JAIUZE010070482.1 coordinate 25,638, forward strand.
CACTCTTTCCCTAATGAAAAGAAGTTGTTCACCAAGGATAAAGTAAGGAACGATAAGTCACATTGCATGAAGCCCCTCTGATACTTGTGGTATGGATGTTTGGTGGTGATTGTTATGTTAGTCGTAGGGGTGAAGTTGTTAAGTTACCTCCCCCAGATACTTTTTGACGATCTAAGAAGACAATGCCGCTCACGTCTCCGTGCTCTTGGACATTTTGTTTAAATGTTTTTGCCAGGACTCTTGCTATCAATTAGTCTTACATTTGTTTTATTTGCAATTTTTTGATCTAATGTTTGTAAATGGGCAGGCTGTTATTACAGAAAAGTACGGTGTGCATGGATGTAATGTTGGGGAAGATGGGGGATTAGCTCCAAACACTTCAAGGCACGTATTTGCTCTTGTGGTTGCTCCTTTTCTTCTCAAATATTTGAGTATTTGACCCTGATATACTTGATGATAAATGCAGTGTTAAAGAAGCCTTGGATTTAGTTATGGAGGCTATTGGTAGAACCGGACATAACGAAAAAATAAAGATTGCCATTGGTGTGGCAGCATCTGAGTTTTGTATAGGTAATATTCTGTGTTTGTGCGGAATGGTAGTTCTTTTCTGCACTATTATTTGCTTCTTCCTTTTTTAACGCTTCCGAAGACATGAATATGAAAGCTCTGCTCTACAAAAACCACAACCTTACCCCCGACCCCCTGTACCTTGAGGGCTCCCGCAAATTGCGAGATAAGAGAGAGAAGGGAGCCATATCCAGTTTTAATTCTGTACCTTTTTGCTGATCAGAGGTACTATTTATGATATTTAGGTACTAAGTATGACTTAGATTTCAAGACGCCAAATAAGTCGGGCCAAAATTTCAAGTCTGGAGAGGACTTGATGGAGATGTATCAACAGCTTTGCGCTGGTAAGCTGCTTTTTTTTTCTTCTTTTTAAAAATAATTCTGTCTTCCCTTGAGAACCATTTACTAAATTATTTAGAGCAGCGTTTTAGTGTTATTGCTCATTTGGATCTTGCAGACTACCCCATTGTGTCAATTGAGGATCCATTTGACAGAGAGGACTGGGAACACACAAAAATTTTCTCGGGACTACAGAAATGCCAGGTTCATTTTATTCCATATCAATAGAAATACCTCCACGCCTCCACCCCATTATGTTCATGCATGAATGTCCAATTGTGCATTCATTTCGTGGGATAATTTTTTTTACTGTGCATTTTGTGGTCATAAAGTAACTTGTTTTCGAGAGAAGTGAATGACTGCCTGCAGTATGGCTCAAACTAATAATTACGGAGTACTTTTTTTCATTTTATTATTGTATGTTGGATACAATGATTCTCCATAAGTGAGGGCTTCCTTGTCACAAAGCTTATGGGTCAATACTCTACTCAGAGTCTTTTGCTGCTCTTTTCTATTGTCTTCGTCCCTCCTTGATTAGTCGTATGTGACTTGTGCAGGTTGTTGGTGATAGTCTACTTATGTCAAATCCAAAACGTATTGAAAAGGCGATTCAAGAGTCCACTTGCAATGCTCTTCTTCTCAAGGTATTAATGTTATCGAGATATTCTGTGGTCTCTGAAACAGGATTTCATTTCTTCTCTTCTAGACAAACTTATCGAACTATTCATCTTTGTTTCCTCTATTGTCCATAAATTTAAGACATTTCCAGTGATAGGAGGATTAATTACCATTTTGGATTAACTTGTCGGCAAATGAGGCTTGAATATGGCCTCTTTATATCAGCTAATTCTCAAGTAGTCATAGTCCCTCTACATTTTGCGGAGGACTTGATAGGTCCATTTTTTTGTGTGTTCACATAATGTGGCTAATTACTGATCTTTGTGCAAAGGATTTTCTGGACTATTTACTTCCTTTTGTGCTATCACTCTTGTTTTTCCTTATTTCACTCGATTCGCATGAGTGATTGAGTTCTAGACTTATAGGGAATGCTGGTTCTCTCAACATCCTACTCTTTCATTCTTGATTTTTTTTCCAACTTAATCAGGGGTTGGCTGACAATTGGGAAAAGTATCAAAGCTTAATTAATAAGAACTTTCTATTTTTCAGATAGATCAGATAGGGACGGTCACAGAAGCCATTGAGGCCGTCAAGCTGGCTAAAAAAGCTCAGTGGGGTGTCCTGGTTTCCCATCGAAGTGGTGAAACTGAGGACACTTTCATTGCTGATTTATCTGTGGGCCTTTCTACGGGCCAGATCAAAGCTGGAGCACCGTGCAGGGGAGAGCGCCTGTGCAAGTACAATCAGGTTCGTCATCTATTTAGCAAATTCTTCATTAGACAATACCACAGTTGAAACTGATCTATTGCGGCTGCCTACTGATCATCTATGATACAAATGGCGTGACTAACTAAAAGGGTCATTGTCGATTGTAAAATGATAGCTAACGATATGAAGAAGGATCATCATTAACTTAAAAGAGTAAAGCGGTATCATGAGACATCTCATAAAAATTGGTTAACAAACTACCATTTTGGTTATTATTGCGGGGTGAATCTAAACGACTTAATATTCTCGCAGTTGCTTCGTATTGAAGAAGAACTAGGGGATCAAGGCAATTACGCTGGTGACGGATGGAGGGTTTTATGAACATATAGATCCACCCTGGTTTTTTGATAGATTTGTATCTAGAATTGATTTTGAAGGCTTACATTACAGATTTACAGTACAGTCCCGTTTTCTTTCAAGAGTTGTGTTGGTTTTAATGACTTCTCGGCTGTTAATTTATTGATTTTGTTGTGTCATTTCGGTTTTCTATCCTGAATCGCTTGTAAAGTTTGCCAGATGCTCTGTGCGCTGTTTTGGTGTGAAAGTCCAGTGGAGTTTAGGGCAGAACAATTGTAAGGGAAAGGCGATTTAGACTTCGAGTTTCTTTTGTAGGCTTGTAGTTTCTACTATGCTAAAATTTTCGGTGGACCGACTCACCCAAGTACTCCCATTGAAAAACATCTTATACTAGAATTCTTATTATTAGAAAACGCTGCTTGATTGGAGCTCCGTCTGAGCCGCAAGTTTCGACATTTAAGGGAGTTTGAACAATTGTTTTATAAGATTTGGACGCGTCATAAAAGTTGTTTAGATTGAATTAGTAGGTATGTTGGATTTATAATCATGTCTCAAAATCATATATTACGAGGATACGAGTCCCAATTTCTTTGCACAATTTACTTCATTTGTCTTATAATCTATTTTCTTTACAATATTATTATCATCAGATTAGATTACGTTAGATAGCAACATAACTTGAGGATGTTCTTATACGGAGTATTATTTAGTATAGAAACTTGGATGT
>JAIUZE010070483.1:0-49562 GCA_022085475.1 Heliosperma pusillum
TATTATTATATTATATAAATATAGTATTATACTAATGTTTAATATATTATTATTAATTATTATTATTTATAATATTATATTATTAAATTATACTTATCATATTTATTTTAATTACTATTTTTAATTTATTTATTACTATATTATATTCTTATTAATAATTAGATAAGTAATAATAATATTTTACTATTATTATTATTATTATATTACTATTTTATTTTTATATATCTTATTATATTAGTATAATATTATTATTACTATTGATTAATATTATTATAATGTTATTATTGTATTATTATTGTCATAATCTTTTTATTAGTTCAGTTCAGTTCAGTTCAGTTCAGATCAGATCAGTTCAGTTCAGTTCAGTTCAGTTCAGTTCAGTTCAGTTCAGTTCAGTTCAGGTTTATTAAGTTCAGTTCAGTTCAGTTCAGCTCCAATAAGTTCAGTTCAGTTCAGACGATTTCAGTCCAAAAGAACAGAGCCTTAGGCCATGTTCTTTCCAGCTTATTTTAGCTCATTTCAGTTCAGTTCAGCTCTATTCAGTTCAGTTCAGCTTATTTCAGTTCAGTTCAGCTCTATTCAGTTCAGTTCAGTTCAGTTCAGCTCTATTCAGTTCAGTTCAGTTCAGTTCAGCCCAGCTTCATTCAGCTCAGTTCAGCTCCACTAAATTCAGCTCAATTCAGTTATACTCATCTTAAACTTATTTTTTTTATTAATATTAATATTAGTTATTATTATTTTATTACTATTATTATTATTATTTTTTTTTTTTTTTATTATTATTATTATTATTATTATTATTATTAATTAAATTGATATAGTGTCATTTCACCCCACATTTTCACCCCTTTTCATCTCGTTTTGTTTGCCTTTAACGCTCCCTAGGAGCGTTTCTACGTGTTTTACCTTCTTCTAGCATATTTCTTGCTTTTATCGTGTTTTTGTAGGTAAACCGTCAATTGAGGCGATTTCTACCTACTTTTGATCAACAAAGAAGAAGGTGAATCATTCGGAGGACCCACGGCACACCTTGAGGGCCCCACATACCCTTGGGGGCCCTACTCGACGCGCCAAAGCTTCCCGAGTCAAGGCAAGCGAAACCGAGAAGGAAACAACAAAGTCAAGCAAAGGAAGAAGGAGGATGACCATCTCACGGTCGTGAAATGCATCTCACGGTCGTGAGATGCATGCCCAAGAAGCTTGATTATCGTGGATTTCGTTTCACGGTCGTGAAACTCATCTCACGGTCGTGAAATGAACTTCACGGTCGTGACTTGTCAGTGAAAGTCGACCTTGATTCTGCCTATATTCTCACGACCGTGACTTCCCCTTTCACGGTCGTGAGACGTGTTTCACGACCGTGAAACCCATTTCACGGTCGTGACTTTGTCAGTCCATGAAGCTTCTCGAGGCCCATCTTTCCTTCATTTTGTAAACCTATATATAGACCCTCTTATGTAATTAAAGGGCACGAACCCCTAGATCTGAAACTTTCATAGAATTAGTTTTAATCTTGTATTAATCTTCCTTAATTAAGCAAATTAGTCGGTTAATTAGTGATTTCGACTTGGTTTAGTGTATGAACTCGGGTTATATTCAAAGATTTGTGACGAAATCTTGGTATTTATATCAAAGTTCTAATCTTTCTCCAAGTTGGTATAATTTCTCTACTTAATCTTTCCTTTAATCAAGTTTTCATTTAAATTATTGTTATTTACTTATTGTTAATTAGAAAATGTTGAATGTTGTTGTTGATTTCCTTATGCAATCTTTAGTAAATGTTGAATTCCCCTTAATTATGAGTGAGTAGTGATTTATCTAGGATTAGTGGGGGATAATGGGTTTTAATGAGGGTTGATCTTTGTTAGTCGGGTTAAATTCTTGATTAATTGTCTTTCTTCCAACTTTTGCATACCATATGTTTGATGAAATGCTTGCTTGACAATCTTGCATGATTCTTGTTTATCGTACATTTCCGTAAGATCGATAGCCTCGGAATATGTTAGGATTTGCATATAGTTGGTGTATCGACCGTGTGTACGCGAGAGCTAGCTTGGTTCGGTATATGGGAGGGATTGTAAGTCCGAGAGTCTCAATCCACCGCGCCCAAGTTTGACTACCCATCAACTTTGAACCCGACTCACTAGAACCCGAATTACCCATTTGAACCCATCAATCCTAGACCTTCCTTTTATTGTTTCTTACTTGATTATCTTTCTCGTCTTAGACTTCTTTTGTCGTTTTTAATTGTTTTTAATTGTTGTTACCTTAGTTTAGTCAACAAACCCAAACCGATAATTACTTGTGACTTGCAAGAGACTCTAGCCAACTTTTAGATCATTTCTAAGCAACAACCGTCCCTGAGATCGACATCCCTACTTCACAACTATTTTCACTACATCATAAATAATACTCCCTCCATCTTATAACTATCCCTCGTTATAACTTTGACCATAAATAAGTGTTAAAATATAAAAACTAAGACGTTATAACAAAAAACATTTACATTCATCAAAAAAAAAATTTTGTAATCACATTTTTTAAATAAAAAAAATTGAATATAAAATAAGAGAAATCGAGTCAAAGTGTCGCCATGAAAACTATACAATACAAACTACGAAAATTATTATGAACTGGGGGAAATATTCTATTAATGGCAACTATTATCAATATTATTAATATCACTTTTATTTTTATAATTTTGACAAGCTCAAAGTACAATTTACAAGAAATTAGTGGTCAACCGAGAAACTACTAGGGCCCCACTCCTACTCCTACTCCTACTACTACTACTACTATTGTTATTACTACTATTATTACTAATATTATTATTATCACTAATTATTATTGTTATTATAATGAATGTTATGACTATCAAAATCAATCATATTAATATTAATACAACTATTACTATTTACTAATATTATTATTAAGACTAGTGATAACAACTAATAATATTTATCATTATCATTATCATTACCATTATGATTATGATTATAATAATAATAATAATAATTATAATAATAATAATAATAATAATAATTATGATTATTTTAATGAAAGCCGAGAGCATAATAATAATTAAAAAATAAATAATAAATAATAATAATAATAATAATAATTATTATTATTATTATTATTATTATTATTATTATTATTATTATTATTATTATTACTGTTGTTGTTGTTATTATCATTATTATATTTATTATTATTATTTTTTCAACTCACTTCAGCTCCAAATAAGCTTAGTTCAGTTCAGCTTTATTCAGTTCAGTTCAGTTCAGCTCCATTCAGTTCAGTTCAGTTCAGTTCAGCTCCATTCAGTTCAGTTCAGTTCAGTTCAGTTCAGTTCAGCTCTATTAAGTTCAGTTCAGTTCAGTTCAGCTCTAAAAAGTCAGAAAGAACAGGGCCTTATTGTTGTAAATTACTTGTATAAAGTATTAATTAAATATTTTCTCTCATCCAAATTAAATGTTACACTCACCTTATTTGGATCATCCAAACCAAACTACCCATTCCTTTTCGGATAACAAATAAGACTAATGATAAGACGATATTTATTCGTATTTATACCTCTTATCTATATATTTTTACGGCCGTCTTTCGCATTATTTGAGTTAATTACTATATGTTTGACAGTTTCGTGATGTAATTACTTGTCTATTATTTTCCGTGTTAATTGGGCTAACTAGTGTATTTTTGGATTAATAGGTGATGGGCCGATACATCACAAGACCGTTCGAATTACGAGATAATAGCGGAAGTTGGTCTGGTGTAATTAAGTGGACTAAATTACACAAATGGGCCAAGAGAAAGACAGACTCCAAGAGAAACAAATAGCACAAAGCATTTTAGCCCAAGTAAACTTGTGTGCATGACCAGCAGCAACAACACAAGTGAATTAAATAAAGGAAGTAATGAGAGAAAGCAGAAGGGCACTAACTATAATTTAAAGCAGGAGATCAGAGAAGCTACGGGAAGAACAAGAACTCTACTCCGTCTCAAAATCTATTCTTTTCCTTGCAAAATCTATCTTTTTCCTTGCAAAATCTATCCCTTATATCCAAATTTCAATATAAATACCCGACTCCAATATCAGAAATTAGGAAGCGGATACCCATATATTTTTATAGAAAGATGAGCGAAACGAGTGACAGTTCAATCATTTGGGTCACAATTAGAAGATGAAGCAGTTCTCGGACGCCGTCTTAGTACACGTCCGAGTACGGATGGATTCCGGTTTGATCGGAGGCGTGATATCCGAGGGTCGAGTCGCGGATTCCGGGCAATTAAATAAGTGTTTCTTACTTCTTCTTGTACCTAATTATTGATTGAATTCGTTGATTAATTTTAGTAGTGAAACCGTTGTTGTTTATTGTTAATCTTTCAGTTATTTGTATCCAAAGTTTTACTCGTTTTAATTATAAGTTGCAATTCAGTTTATTAATTTGTTATCTTATTATTGTCTGAAATTGTTACGTTTGCTAATTGTATGATTCTGGCTTAGTTCGAGTTGTATAATACGAGTAGGGACTAGCTTTAATTAATCTCTGCAAATTGGGGTTAGTTTAGGTTAGGAGTAATATTTGGTCAGTTAATCTATTAGGTAGTGACGATACTTAAATGATTAATTGGATTAATGACGTCTTCTTGGTTCAATAATGCTACTAATCCGGTCTTTAGTAGTGTGTGACAAACTTACATCGGTCGGTTAGTTTAGAATCGGTCTAGGCTTAGTTCAGGTCGGTTGTAATTAAGAGAAGATAGGGAGTTCTTGTTATCTTGAATTCCGCAGTTAATCTATAAACAAACTAGAGATTTGACGTAAACAAATATCGGTTGACATTCTAAAATTACCATAAGGAAAATGAGCTTAATCGGGTATTCAACTTCACTTTTAGACATTAGCATTTAGTTATTTTAGTTTATTAAAATCACAAATGAAACCCCCCTTATCGTAAATATGTTAATAGCCGTAAATAATAGTATATATGTAAGTTAGTTAATAAATATTACTAGATAGTTAATTAGTTTTTCCAGTCTCTCCGTGGGATCGACCCTACTTATCCTTTACTATGTTTATATTTTTGAGGTTAAGATAGGTAAATAAATTGTTAATTTGTATGCGCAAACGACACGTATCAACTAACTACTCCTCATTTACCCTATATATTTACATAATATGACATTACCCCATCCACCCAACTACAAGTCCAAGGAGATTCAATCCTAAAACCCAACCATTGGCGGACCCATGGGTGCGCACCCTTGGGTGAGGAAATTTTTCTTTTTTTTCAAAAAACACTAAACAGATTATAAGTGCAGTATTCGATTGAAATGAACAAGAAATGGTAAGTGGCGCAGTGGGAAAGACTAGTATCATTTAGACTCAAGCTAGTGGGTTCAATCCCTCCCAAACCCATTTTTTCTCTTTATTTTCTCCTTTTGGACTACAACTTTAGTTTGTTACCTGGTTTTTCGTCCCTTTCTTTCCAATTTGGCGTAAATTGCTCAATTTTCGTACTCTAATTTCCAAATTCCATCTTCCCAATTTTTGAATTTAGTTTGTTAGTTTTTAATTCTCTCTCATTGGTTTATTTTATGAATATTTTTTTTACTTTTTGTCTTGGTTTATTTTGTTATCTGTTTGTGATTTTGGATTGTGAGTTTTGATAACTTGTTACTTTAACATCGATCCCCAATTTTGCAGTTTTTCATTTTAGATTAATAGAAAAATACAATAATTTCAAGTTGTTTTTTAAATCTAAAAGGCACATATAAAATATTAATTGGTAGTGTTCAAAATTAAGATGGTGAAAAATACGGTTTTTTCATTTGTAAAAAAACCTTAATTTTCATTAATAACAAAAAATTTAATAGTTCAAAAGTCGGTAATTTTTTTCATTCGATGACTTCAAATTTGTAAAAATTTGTAACTTTTTTAGCATTATTACGTTTACTATCGGAAGAGAATAATGTCCATGATGGTGGTTATTATTTTGGGATATTGTTCCGAGTTTATTTTTTTTTCAATTGTGCACTCTCATTTTTAAAGCCCTGGGTCCGCCACTGAACCCAACTACAAGTCCAAGGAGATTCAATCCTAAAATCAAATGGCAATGGGTGGAGTAGCTCCTTGGTCGACGGCGGTCTCATACTCTTCTAATGGGGAAGACCTACCTGTGATATCTTCACACGCCCCCTCACATGTAAGGTCTCTTTTTTTCTATCGATCGATAGGAACGTCATTCTTTTTTAACCTGTTTCATCGGGCGGAAACGTCGTCGCTTTTCGGACCCGTCAAGTATAGCCCATCTTTGCCTTTTTCGTCAAGCGGGAACGTCGTTTTTTCGGACCCGTCTTTGTGTCGGAACCCAGGACTAAACCTTGGGCTCTAATAGCATGTTAGATCGTATACGGGCATGTGTCGACCCATCGAGGAGGAAAGAGTGTCTAATTTAGAAGTCCAAGGATGTTCCATCCCAAAACTAATTGGCAATGGATGGAGTAGCTCCTAGGTTTATAAACTAGACAACTCTCATATTTTTCCAATTTGGGAGACCTATATGTGATATCTTTCATATTTTTCAAGAGGGAACAATTGGTTCCATTAAGAAATCATTCAAGCCCCTTACGACCTCCAAGCAAGGTCACCAATTAGATTATGAGTCACAAATTATTGTATACACCACCTAAAAATTGACCATTTTATACTAAAAAGTGAACATTTTAAGTTAAATAGTGTCCATGTTTTATTATTTTAAAATGACCACTTTCAAAAGTGGTTAATTATTAACATAAAGTGTTCACTATTATTAAAAAGTAGTCACTTTTTATGGGTCACATTAATCACTCATTAACCAAAAAATTAACATGACCCAATATGAAATACGGTCATCCCATGACTTTTTTGAGTTTTCTTCTAACCCGGCATATGGCAACTTTAGATTGGTTGGCACAACTAAAGAGGAAGGAAAAAAAAGATAAAATGATGTTGATTCATCTTCCAAATTGCCAGCCACACCCTAGGTAGCATCAAAACGGACCCAGACACGGACACGGGTACGAGCACGGATACGACACGGACACGTAATACGACATCTCGTGAAATTTATAGTCAAGGTAATCTTCCTTTTCATCTAAGATCTTAGATTAAGGAAATTAATTTGGACCTCACAAAATACTAAACCCCACAGACAATTGAATATGGATTACACAACCCTACATACAAAAAAGGATATAAGGTAGATAACATGAATGAACTAAATAGATTATAGGGAAAAATAATGGAATAAGACTATAAGAGGGAGTATTTTATAAAATAAAGTAAAAAGGGATTAGGGGCAAACTTGAAAAGAAAAATAAAATAGATGGCGTAACAAATAAAACATTGAGTGTGTTATAGCAATTCTGCTTTAAAATTTGAGATTGAATTCCATTGTTACTTGGATGGACCTTATATGTATGACATTTTCTTACAGTATAATTTAGTGTTTAATGTATGTGAAGAAATTCGAGTATATTTTATTTGTATTCGTATTCATTTTATTGCTTTCAGTACCATTTTTTCATTAATTTGTAATTAGTTTTACAATAAGTTGAAAGATCGTCTCTCAAGACAATAGTGACGTTAGATGACAAGTGTAAAGTAACTTATTTGGATAATCAAATTACTCATCCCAACATAAAAAGGTAAACATATAAACGGAATACCTAAAAATTAAAATATCAACCAACAAATAAGTAAACAAAAAATCAAAAATCAAAACGGACTGAGTAATGTAAAGGACAGATTCAAGAATCAAGAGAAAATGCTTCGCATGATCGTGAGGCCGTTGACTTATGCTCCGTTTATATAATGTCATCAATAACGTGTACGCCAATACGCTACCACGATTGAATGATTCCCTCCCAACATTTGAGATGTATTCCAGGACTTGTAGACCTAGTAAACGGGTCAATTAAATCGAATTTGGATCTATTATATTATTGAGTTAGTTCGGGTCGGGTTGATTTGAGTTTCAGGCGATTTTCGGGTAAGTTCATCGGTTCAGTTTCGGGTCAACGGGTCGGGTTATTTCGGGTCCGGTCATTTTCGGGTCAATATTTAAGAAAAAAAAGTGCATATAGTCATTTTAGTCTTTTTTTTCAATTAGATTTATATTTTTTCGGGTCATTTTCGTGTTAATGGTTTAAGATCAAGTCATTTCGGGTCGACGCACTTCGGGTCAAGTTCGGGTCGGGTTAATTCGGGTTTCAGGTTATATTTGGGTTTTGCAAACAGGTTAGTTTCGGGTCTCGGGTCTCGGGTCAGCCTTTTCGTGTCGGGTTGCTTTTGCCAGGTATAGGCTTATGGATGGACGTTACAATAACAACTTTTTTTTTAATAAAAGGCAAGAAAACTAGATTGATCATCTTGGATAGTACCAATAGAGGTCAGGAGTCAACAATAAAAGGCCGTTGCTTTTGCTAGGTACTTTCAACCCACCTCGAAAGAGTAGGGCAAGAATGTCCAATAGAGGTCAGGAGTCAACAATTTTAATAGCTTCATAGAAATAATGTTTAATACTCACTTCCTCAAAAACTTGAAGGTCTAACCTCACAACTTTAATGATACTGGAAATTTCCCACGGAAGCTACAAATCGAGTTAATAACACATAAGTTATCATCATCAACAATTAACTTTGAAATTCCTAGGTGTTTAGCTACTAAAATGCCTTTTTTTCAAAAAGAGAGTTTCTTGAACAAGAATGTTATTAGAGTCATACTTCTTTGCTTCTAACATAACAACTTTACAGTAGTGATATCTTATACAATAGCCTAAAGCATCTTTCTCCCCATCTATTTTCGATCCGCCAAAATTTAGCTTTAGAAAACCACTTGTAGGTTTTTCCCACCAAATTTCGTCCTTACTCATAGTGTTTCTAGCGTTTTTGTCTTTGCCGGGATTGTTTATATCCTTATGTCTAGTCTAATGCAAAATTTTAGTACACTATTATTGCATAGACTAATAAGTTTGTTACCATTGATATGAACATCATTAAAGATAATGTCATTTCTAGAGAACCACTCGCATTCCACCAAATGAAAACAGTCTTAATAAAATCACCTTTTGAAGCTAAGATTTTGAGACAATTAAGTTTCATTAATAAAACTGTGACTTGTAATATCATCATAACTCGACAAAAACTTATTAAAGCTAATAATGTTCATGTCTGTGATAATTGAGCCACTCACAAGACATTCGAAAAAGAAATGATTCATGTTTTCAAAAGGATGGTTATACAAAATACATTGAGGCGAGACATTAATATAACTTTTAAGAAGCCTACTTTTAGTAGGTAGACCGTCAACACAGCTTTCCAATCATTCTCCTTTTCAAGAGGGAACGGTTGGTTCCATTAAAAAATCATTCAACGACTTGAATGTCGTGTACCAACCAAAAACAAGGTCATCAATTAGGCCATTAGCTTTGTGGTGTAAAAAATATTTTGCTTTAAAAATATTTCAACACATTACTCAATTCTCTTAATTAATTATCAGTTATAACTTTTTTTTCTCAAAAACAAAATACAATGACAAAAAATATGAACAATTAATAAGATAACCTGATTATATAAGTAATTTAAATTTTAAAAAAATTATATACCATGCACATATTGCAAGGTGTCTAAACTAGTTCATATCACTTGTATAAACACGTAATCATCATCCCCCTACTACTAAAAGAATAAGCATTCTTGAAAATTTTCCCTCAAAAATACTCAATTTATATAATGAAACTATGTAATTGTCAATAAATGTCTATTATGTATCATTCTATGACAAAAACTTCACTGTTTTTTTTTTAAATGACAAACAAGATATCATTCTTTTGTGATATAAAATGAATCACTAAATACACGTGTCATAATATTAATCAACCATTTCAGTTGATTAATTTTTCGGTTTCAATTTTTCTCATATTAAAAATGTAAAAAAGTTGAACATCCACGGGGTCTATACTAGTTAATTAGCAAGCACTAATTCAACGCGGCACTAGCCTATGATAGTTAGAACCTGAGTGTACCTTAAACGTAATGTGTTTGTTTCAACACAAACATCCATATAGTATTACATAATATATACACCTTTCGTCCCAGCAATTGTTGTCCTTTTCTTTTTTAGGGGTGTCAGTCCTTTCTATATTAGGAAGTTTTTCTATGAGTATTGTGATCACTTAATGAGATATTGTCCACTTGACATTCACTAAGTGGAACCACAAACGACCTCCCACTCTTTCCTTGGTCTTTGTGCCAAAATGAAAGGACAACAATTAACCGGGATGGAAGGAGAATATATTTCATAACAATTAAAGGTTTTTCTTACATGCAATATGAAGATAAAATAAACAAACCACAAATAAACAGAAATAATGTATTAAAAAATTTTACATTTATAACAAAATAAGCATGTAAATAAACTCGGGACGGGTCAACCAATTAAATTGTCTTCATTATTCTGAAGGGGATTGTCGCAACTGTCGTCGGTAGAGGATATTCATGGTAAACCCTAAAAATAATACACACAAAAATAATAGAATGAGGCACATGGCACACCACAATAAACTAGGCTTTGTTCTCATCAACTTTTCATTGTTATCTCTCCGATTCAATTCCGATTCTAGGTTACTTGGGCAGCGTGGAAATGATAGGAGTATTAACCTAGGGCAATCACCGATGTCTAATTTCGAAAGGTTAGGAAAGACAGGTCGACAATGGCTCTCGTTGCAATCACCTGATTTCCACCATCTTATCAAATTCGGAAGTCCCGACAACTGAAGAAATTCAAGGGAAGGGAAGAATGTGACGTCCATGTTCTCCAAGTTGGAGGGGATGAAAGTCGTTGATCCGGAACCACAACTACAATCTTTCACCTCTTCTTCCATGTACTCCAAAACCCTCAAGTTCTTGAGAGAAAGAGTTTTTAAAAGCTGTAGTTTACTTAACGTTGGTAGTTCTTTCAGCCCACAACAGTCATGAAGCTCGATATGTACAAGCATAGGGAGAAAGGTGAGCCGGTTTTCTTGTGCACTTCCCCAACTTGCTATTTTCTCACCTATATATCCAATCAAAGTAAACTTCCTAAGATTGCGATGTGGCCCCAATCTTTCCATCACAACTTCCTCCATTAATACTGGCCATTTAGAAGAAAAACTTATCACCACATGGTTCAGATGTTCAGCGTCTTTCAAACAACTCTCTTCCCCGCCGTATCCCTCCGCACCCTTGAAATATTTTCCAAATCGGATGGATATGGCACCTTTGAGGTTCCGTGAAAAGGCATTGAGATCAGTAAGTTGCCCAACGCGTTTCCTCCCACTAGCAGTCTCGTCCTCAACCACAAACTCAGTCAGTGTACGGATTTTAACCAATTTACTCAGGCCAAATGGCATACAAGCCAACTGTAAGCAACCATCTGTGTACAAGTGAGTAAGATTCACCAATTTGAAAAAATTTTTTGGCCATTCCTCAAAGAGTTCGCAATAACTGATGTTCAGTGTCTGCAAATTATGCAATCCTATTATGGAATCCGGGAGCTTCTTCATTTTAGAGTAGGTAAGATTGAGATATCTCAAGTGTAACAAATCACCAATACTATCATTCAGTGTAACATTTGTGCTTGGCAAGGCCAATGCCCGTAAGCAACTCCAATTCTTGGCTATTATACGTGAATAAGCGTCATCTCCAGGTTCAACTTGGCGACTACTCTTAAAAATCAAATATGAACGAATTTTACTATTGACTTTAAATATCAGATGACTAT
Source organism: Heliosperma pusillum (assembly GCA_022085475.1). NCBI lineage: Eukaryota > Viridiplantae > Streptophyta > Magnoliopsida > Caryophyllales > Caryophyllaceae > Heliosperma > Heliosperma pusillum. Next base: position 11,810 of record JAIUZE010070483.1, read on the forward strand.
GAATACGCTCTGAATTGCGCATATCTGAATTTATTGGTCTACTAACAGACAGATGGCGAACACTACTTTCCAAATTGGGCATGTTAGCATTTATCATACAAATCTCCTTCCCTGAAACCCTTTTTGCAAGATCGTGCATAAGGCCATGTATTTTAAATGACTCCGCATCACCAAGCTCATCATTCTTGACATCATCAAAAAAACATCTCTGTAGCAATATTGAAAAGTGTTCTTCACCTGCACTTTCCTTACTTTGATCATTGTTAAATGGTACAATATATCCTTGTGAATCCCAGAGGTTAATTATCATCTCTTTACTTATAACATAATCCTTGGGAAATATTGCACAGTATGCAAAGCAACTTTTTAAAGAGGAATCAAGATGATCATAACTACTCTTCAATATCGACATAATTTCGTCGAGGCTCTTTGAGAATCTATCGAACCCATTCGTTTCGAATGCCTTCCATGTAGCAATGGGTTCACCCTTTAAAAGGCCACTTATCACAATAATAGAGATAGGAACGTTAGATGATTGGTTAACAATCTTCTTCCCAATCTCGACTAATTCAGGCTGCTTATCTCCATTACTAAAGGCCTCCATCTCAAATAAATGTCGTGAATGCTCTTCAGAAAGGCCTTTTAACGGGTGAGTATCATTCCCTATGATTCTAGCTGTCTCCTTAGATCGTGTGGTTGCTATAATCCTACCCAAACCTCCCTCAATCATCAAGTAGTTTTTCAATTTACGCAGTTCCTGTTTCTTTTCACTCCATATATCATCTAAAACAACTAAGAACCTTTCGCCTTTCAAATTACGTTTATATTCAAGTAGCAAAGACTCAACTGATGAACGATCAAAAGTCTTACATTTTAAAGTATCTAATAATTGGATAAAAATATCCTTTATATTAATCGCAACCCCATTTCGATCAGACACACAAACCCACAATCTCTTGGGGAATTCATCTTTAATCTTCTCATGCTCAAAAATATGTTTAGCAAAGGTGGATTTGCCCACACCCCCAATTCCTACTATCGCAACATAATAATCAACACACTCCCTAGATTTTAGCAACATGTCTATAACTTTCTTAGCGTCATTATCTCTCCCGACAACAATAGAAGCACCTACACCAGAGAAGGATTCCAAATAGAATTCCCCTATATGAGGTTCGGTATTGTTACTAAGCCCATATGTAGCATGAGCTTCCTTTATACGTTTCAACCTTGAGCTCAATTTTCTAATCTTTTTAGACAGATTTTCACGCGAAAATAACTGACTTACCATTTCGGAGGTGCTACATTCATCCCGAGTGACTAACTTGTCAAGTATATCCTCAGCATCATAAACAACATCCCTGAGTTTGTCTATATAGTCGCGTTTGCCTTCAGAGTGCTCAGCGATCTTGTCTTCCTCAAGAAGCAGCTGCTTAACAGTTTCAATAATTCCCTTGAATGTTTCAAATCTATCCCTTTCAGCGACAACCCTCAGGAAGGCCTCTTTGACGAGTGAATTGTTGAGTGCGGTGAGGAGTGTATTTGCAACACTGACCGCTAGTACGATGCTTGCCATCTGATCTGTGTTTTTTTTTTGTGAGTTTTGTGTACAGAAGACGTTTTTTCTAGTTTGGTATGGAGATTGTTTGAGTGAGTGAACAAGAATTAGCAACCTATTGTACCCACACAAATCATCAAAGGATTCGATGAAACACAAGGATGGTGAGGAGTAATTAGTAGTATGAGTTGGGATGTAGAATCAGAGACGATAAAAATAGGATGGAGGGAATACTACGAAGTATAATGTAAAAGAATGATTCAAGACAAAATGTCATTTTTAATACCAGGTCGTTACTTTGATCTGTTATCATGTGTTCATGTCATGTGACAATGTGCATACTACCACCCTTGAATGAGCCCCCTTCAAAATTTGAGAAACATTCCATGGTTCCTTGGACAGACGTTACATGTACGACTTTGTTAAGAGACTAGTTTTTTATTATACAACATTCTATATTGCTAGTATAAAGATACTATGATTGTAAACGAATTGCAAACATATTCTAATATATGTGAAGGTCATTAAACTGTGTATATGTGGAATGGTGTATCAATGATCTACCGTTCTACATAAAACATCATTCCCTCTATCTCAATCGCTTGGTTACCTTTGATTAAAATGCCCCTCATAAAGAATGAATAAGGGAAAAAATGATTGGTACGGGAATATCATTTTATACTTAATTAGAACAAGTATAGATACCGCGCAAATGCGCGATTTTTAAGATAGAGATATAAGATAATTTAACAAATAAATTACTAATTTTTTAATTTAATTATAAAATTACTATTAATAATGTTTTATATTAAAATTTAAAATATGTGTTGTAATAAATAACTTGTATACTGTGTATATGTTAAATAATTTTTTAAAAAAATAACTAAAATTTAAATGTTAACATAGTACGGACTAGGAATTTTTATTAAGATAAAGTGTAAGAAAAATATATATAATTCGAATGTTCTTTCGTTTAGAAGTAAAAATAATTACGAATACTAATTACTCTGTAACTTATAGTACATAAGTTTGTATCAAAAGCATCAAAAAGAAAAGTTTGCATCAAAAACGGAATAGTAAAATTGTTTATAGAAAGGGTTTGATAAAAAAAAAAAGTGTTAATGGTCATCATGTTAGTTTTAAGTATAATAACGGTAAAAAATTTCTATTATATCATACGTATAATTAGCGCAATTTCATTTATGTAACAAAGTCTGGAAATCTTATTAATAATTTTATGCAAATTGTAATATATTATACCCTTTTTAAACAGAATATAATTATTGAAATAGTATGACTTAGTTGTAAATATAGCATAATGGAGACTAATTATAGAATAATTCATTTAGACGGGAAAATTTTAACAATCTCTTAATCTTTTAGTATGAGGGAGATTTAAAAAAATATTGATTGCGGATGAATCCACGTACAATCGGCACTAAAGGTGCTCGACCCAAGTACTATTAGAAAATAATTTTTAAATTCTGACCTATAAGCATATTTTAAATTCAACTTCCAACACCGCAATTTGCCTTAAAGAACTATTAAGGCCGGCATCAATTGACACTGTCAATATCTCCAAGCTCTATGCTCAAGTTGATGCGCAATACATTGATCTTTTCACATTCGTATCCCTTTGATACACATTTAACAAGTACTTATTGGTGCATTGATGTTAGGTGTGAGCAAAACCGTATATCCGATACGGTTTTCAAAACCGTATCGGATATCCGGTTTTCAAAATCTCATTTTTGAGTATCCTTATCCGATACGGATTTTCCGTATATACGATTTCCGTATATCCGGTTTTTCCGTATATCCGGAAACCGTATATACGGTATCCGGTTTTCAGTTCAATTAGTGTAATTTAATGTCTTATTTTCATTTTTTATGGGTGATTTTATGATTTTTCTTAATGACTTAAAATAGTATAAGAGTAAATAACATAAAAATGTATAAAAGTAATAAGATTGAGTCACATATACTCGATGTTTTATAGCTTTATGATTTTATTTGAATATTTTCTATTAAAAATAAGAACCGTATCGGAAACAATATATCCGGTTTCTAATTTTGCCGATACGTATCCGATATGGTTTTTTTAAACTGTATCGTATATACGGAAATTCGTATCGGATATACGGAAATCCGTATAATTGAAACCGTATATCGTATCGGATACGTAAAATAAAATCGTATCGTATAATTTTGATCAGCCCTAATTGATGTAGAAAACATAAGAGCAAATTACCATTTAACAAGTCAAATCCACTTGATAAGAGAGGAATGGTTCTCATCATCGATCTGATACGACACGGGGTGGTTGCTCTCCTCATCTCTTAACTATGAAGTCGGTGAATGGAGCAAACTTCTTCGCCAGGGGTTTACCTATCATGAGAGTACCAATGACGAGATGATTACTCATTGTTGTCGGCGGTGGACACCTAGTTTACACCAAAAAATTAAAAATCATGGATCTAATATACATATTAGAGATGGTAATTATTGACCTGCCTATAAGTACTACACAAACATAACACGAAGATAGCTGGTTAAGGTTAGACGATGAAACCCGTTTAACTAAGTGGGTTGTCTAATTAGATAGCATTTTAGTAACGACAACAAATTATCACACTAATACACTAATATAAGCAGTCCTAATGGACAAAATCAGAGAGAACCGCGGTTTTCACACAGACATGTTTGGTAATTAATCTTCATATTCAATATAGTTTGACATTATAACATCAGTATCCGTAAACTGTAAGTAAAATAATTCTACAAAATCTCTAATAACTTTTGCCAATATACTTTGTTAATAGTCTGCACGGAGTTACAAAAAAAGGTGTATATTCCGTAATACACTCAAAAATTGAACAACAAAATCTGTGATAATATGTATCACACTATACTATTTTAGTGTTAGTTTGATAATTCAAAATCTGCAAGTACTATTTATACTATAATTCCATCAATTATCTTCACTAACCCTTTGCAAAGTTTAAATTCCTAACATTTTTATATCCACCCAGGCGACTGATAAAGTAATATACTTGGCATGATGGTGAAATTGAAGATCGGGTCTTACGAAAACTCAAACGACACTAGGGATGACGATGGGCAGGGTATGGGTGGTGAAAAGAGCATCTCAACCAAAACCTTAAAAATGATGGTTGAGGCCCAATCAACGATCTTATACTACTCTAACATTGATAGGGTCCTATAAGACTAAAGTTGTATAATGTAACTTCAAATCGTGGTTACACCACTCAATATAGATGGACACGATGTCGATTTAATCTCTTCAATTTCATAAAAGCCAGATTCTACTTCCTAGATGCCCTTAAGGCCATAATCCAATTTGATATTTTATTTAATGTTCGATGTATTTGACGACAAACAATGAGAACCTTTCCTATAGAAAAAACGTAAGATGAGAGCCACAACCATTCTAAAAACTCCTATAATAAGAGAGAATAATGTCAATGATTGAGACACATTGGCAATTAATCAAAAAAAAAAAAAATATTACAAGTATTATTGAATTTTTTTTTTAAAGTTACTATCTTTGTAATTTACTTTTAAAACTGATACCTTTGTACTTCGTATAAGAGATAATTGGACAAAATGAACACTGAATAACGGAATCCACACTTAGTTCAAGAGAAATGAATGAAATAACCCAATGAAAAAGTGGTTATGAGATTTCATCCGAATAACCCAACAAAACATTGGAATGAATCAAATCTTTTCAATAAATTACAAATAATCCAGCCGTCCCTTTATTAAGCCATAAATATTGTTTGGCCAAATTTATTTTCATACTAGCTAAATCCATAAGAACCCAAATAGATCCAAAATATTTAGGTCCACCCGAATCCGACCATTCCAAAATTGATATTGACCCAAAATAACCGACATTCAATATGACCAAATTAAACATCAACTTGATTGTTTAAATCGTCTAGATTACTCTGCATACGTTTGGGATTCGATTCTTAGGTTGTGAAGTTCAGCCTACCTAAGTGGTGTAGGCTTGATGAGGTTGGCTCCTACCAATTCTAGGAGCAACTGTTACGGAAGGGCTGCCCCGCACATCTAACCTGCTCGCACGGTTCACCGGTTCCATCAGCTAGACTCTTAGAGTGCTTCAGTGATTTCAGTAGGTAAAGCGGTGCGCTTGAAGTGGGGGATGTGCTGCCCCTGTTGGGCCGGCCTCTGACCGTAACTGCATGGGATGTATAATTTTTGGTGGACTGGTTGTCTGGTTCACGGGTAAAGTTGAGGATGGTCCTAAACGCTAAATCAGTTGGGTCCAGAAAACTTACAAGCTGAAATCGAACTACAAACCCAAGAGATTATCTCAACTACTCATTCAGTCACTCGATATTCATAAAAACTACTCTACATGTTCTTCATTATCTTCAGCATTTCCCATATTTACTAATTACTAATTTATTAAATTCATTCTATCAAGTGACGACATAAACAGAGGATTTGTGGTCGATATGTACCACAAATGTTGCCTACTCTTTCCTTCATCTTTGTGCCAAAAGCAAAGGTAAACAAATGACCGGGACGGAGGGAGTAAATCACAGCGAGCCCGACACTTGGATATGTACCCGTTTCCAACACTCGTACCCGAGTCCAAGTACCATAGCATTTAGGTCAATTAACCCCCGCTAGTGACATAGAATAATATCAGTCCCACACAAAAGATCCTAGTCATACTCGATTTTCTAATGCCGTTTTAATTAACACACTAAGAACAATTATAATCACAATAAAGGTCACTGATAAGTGATCACTACTCCCGCCGTCCAAATCATTTGTTTATCTTTTGGGTCGGTATTTCAATTAAGGGCTCGCTTGGATTGAGAGTAATTATTAGGGGAGTAATAGAGCTTAAATGAACTAAAAAATGGAGGAAAGTAGTGGGAGTTAGAGATAGAAATTGGGAAAGATAGTGTCATATCCCTTCTATTAAGGGAGTAATAGTTACCTACCTCCCCACAAGGTAATGCATTACCTCCATATGAAGGTAATAATTCCTCCCTTACCTCCTTTTTCCACCCTCCACAACCATCATAAATCACCAATCTCCTTCCATTTGTTCTTGTTTTAGCCTCTATTACTCCCCTAATAATTACTCCCAATCCAAGCGAGCCCTAAAGGTAAACAAATGCGGGGTATCAATTATAAACACCGACAATTATCATTAAGGGTAATAATTGTATCTAGAAAACTATTCACATAGTTTAATCAATTGATCTAAACAGGATAATCACATAGTTTAATCAATCAATTGCTCAATAAGAAAGAATCAAACAATGATCATAATAAAATACAGAACACCAGAAGACATAAAAAGAATAATAACAAATGAAATAGCATTAATTAAAGAGGAGACCGTGAAGCTAAATTAGGCATATCAATTGAAATGGTGAGAAGAAGGTGTTGGAAGTACTCACTGAGTCACTGGTGGTGGAATTCAATGGCGGTTGTTTTTTTTTTTTTGGTACAATAAGAGGGAAAACCCGAAATTAAACTGAAATAAACCGGGGCAGTGCCACCCCGTAAATATCCTCTCGGATTATAGTCCTAAGCTCCGTCGGTGGGCTATTCAGAATGGTTGGGACCGTGCTTGAGAGCACTCCTTGGTTTGCTAGCCAATCGCTAGCTCTGTTGGCTTCCCTGTATACATGGCTTATCTTTACCACCCAATGTGAGTCGTTTATAAGAGCCTTGCACTTATGCACCACAAACTTCAGGTTGTTACTTGTAAGCTGGTCCTCCGTAACTAGTCGAACGCACGCTTGATTATCCATGTTGATAATAAGTTTATTGAATCCCTGCTCTTTAGCCAACTCTAGCCCAGTTAGAAGAGCTTTCATCTCGGCTTTCATAGAAGAGCAAACCCCTCCACCGAAGAAATATGCTGACAGGAAGTTTCCCGTTTCATCCCTGAAAATACCCCCGCACCCTGCTTGACCTGGATTTCCCTTAGCTGCCCCGTCCGTATTAAGGAGGATCCAGCCATGTGGGGGAGGTGACCATCGAATATAAACCTCATGGGAGGCCGTAGCTGGCGTGGGTGCGAACAGAGCAAATTTATCCAGAGCTCTTCGGGTTACTTCAAGCTGGTTTAAGATGAAGTGACGGGTGCCAATTGGGATATCCTGCTGACGTCTGAATACAACGTCATTACGCCATTTCCATATCCACCAACAGGTTATAGCAAACAGTGTGGGCCAAGAATCCGAAGCACGGGTAAAATTAATACTCGCGTTATTTGCTAGCCATGTAGACATTGGTGACGATTGGAACGCCCCAGGGGGGATGCAGTCCCGTAACCCATTCCATATGTGCCGTGAGCATGGGCAAGACCGCAATAAGTGTTCAGTTGTTTCTTCCTCTTCCCCACATCTTGGACAAAGTGGATCATCACTCATATTACGTCTAACCCGATTGACATTAATCATAAGTCTACCATGAGCCGCTAACCAAATAAACATTCTGATCCGTTGTTGGACCGGGAGGCGCCAAATTACACGCCAAATAGGGAGTTCCGGGTCTAAATTAGCACTCGGACTTCGAAGAAAACCCAGCGCAGATTTGATAGAGAACTTACCCGATGAAGTACCTTTCCAATAGAGAGAGTCCTCTAAATCCGGGTCCGGGAAGAGGTTAATAGAAGCTATTCGTTGAAGATCGACCTGAGGTAGAAAATTAGAAAATAAGTCCCACTTCCAGCCTGAGACTTCGCACCACATCTCGCTCACAGTGGCTCCCAGAATAATTTGTGGGATCGGTAAAATGGCGTTGTCCGAGAGGCAGTATCCGTCCACCCAGGGATGATCCCAGAACAGGGTAGTCCTACCATTTCCGACAACAATGGAGGACCCATTAATTATAGACTTAGCTTGGGACGAAATTCCTCCCCATATATTAGACATACTCTGCTTCGGCTGAAACATGTCCAAATCGCAGCGCCCCTTACAGTATTTGAACCTTAGGATGCGAGACCAAAGGCTATGCGGTTCCGACAGAAGACGCCATCCTAATTTCGTGAGGAAAGCAGCATTGGAATCCCTAGCTGAAACAATTCCTAGTCCTCCCTGACTTTTCTTACTTTGAACAACTTCCCAAGAAATAAGATGAACCGACTTCTTAATTTCGTCACCTCCCCACAGAAACCGTCTCGTTTTCCTATCCAATGCATCACATGTCGATCGGGGAAGCTTTGCCGACTGCATACTATAATTGGAAACTGATGATAAGACGGACTGAGCTAGAGTGGCTCTACCCGCCAGAGACAATTGCTTGGTTGACCATCCCGTCAACCTCATATTAACCTTTTCTTCCAGATATGCAAAGGTATTCTTAGTGACACGCCCATTAATGGTAGGCATTCCGAGATACATACCGAGATCCTCCGTCTCACTAAAGCCTAGCACTGAATTTATACTAGCCTTAGTATCTTGCGAAGTATTGCTCGAGTAATAAATCCGGGACTTAGATATGCTCACCTTCTCAGCTGACGCTTTGCAGAAGTTATTTAAAACAAGCATGATAGAATTGGCTTGTTCGATACTTGCTTCCCCAAAGAGAACCATATCATCCGCGAAAAATAAATTAGATAAGTTCGGACCGTCCTTGCAAACCTTGAAAGGGCGCCATTTGCCCAATCGTATTTCATTTTCAATGCATTGGTGCAATTTTTCAAGACACATTACGAATAAGTAAGAAGATAGGGGATCCCCCTGCCGAACTCCACGGGACGGGGTAAATTGAGCCGTGTGCTCACCATTCCAAAGAATCTGCATCCTTGTGGTAGTGACACACTCCATTACCGCGTCAATTATAAGAGCTGGGAAACACATATCTTGGAGGGTGGAATGTATAAAACTCCATCTAAGACGGTCATAGGCCTTCTCCAAATCTATTTTTATTGCCATATAAGAAGCTCTTCCCTTCTTAAGACGCATGGAGTGAATAGCTTCCTGGAAAATCACGACATTATCGGTAATTTGCCTTCCGGGGACGAACCCACTTTGCGTTTCCGAGATAAGCCGAGGAAGTACCTTCTTAATACGATTAGCCAATACTTTGCTAATAACCTTATAGGCCACGTTACAAAGACTAATAGGCCGAAATTGGGAGATAGTTTCAGGGGCAAGGACCTTGGGAATTAGAACAATGTGAGTATCGTTCAAACCTGGTGGCATACCCTTGCATTCGAGTACGTTGATGGCCATATCGCAAAACGATTTCTCCACTACACTCCATTGCTTATGATAAAAGAGGGCCTGAAAGCCGTCTGGACCAGGAGCTTTAAGTGTAGGCATGTTGAGTACGACATTCTCTATTTCTGCTTGTTTGTATGGTCGGGTTAACCAATTCCATTCTTTAGTGCTAAATTCCTGGAACAAATCGTACGGAATTGCTGAGTTATTTCCGCCGTCTTCGTCATCCTCATTATAAAGGTCCATATAGAATTCGACGATATGTTGCTTTAATAATTCCCCATCCTCAATCCAAGAGCCATCAATATTTTTTAACGAGGAAATCTTATTCTGCCACCTACGAACTAACGTGCTAATGTGGAAGAAGGAAGTATTACGGTCCCCATCTTTAATAAAATCTACTCTCGACTTTTGGTACCAAAGAATTTCCTCCTGCTCCATCACCTCATCTAGCTCCTTTCTCAATTTAGCCTCCAATTTGATTAATTCATTATCTCGTTTTTCGGAGAGCTTAACCTGACACCCCTCTATCCGAGCAAGAAGAACCTTTTTCCGCCTAAAAATATTACCAAAGATTTCCGAGTTCCAAACCTGAAGCTTATCCGAGAGATCTTTAAGGCGACTGGGGAAGGATCCCAACCGCGGCCAATTTGTCTCGACAAACTCTTTAAATTTTTCATGTGTTAACCACGCCGCCTGGAACTTGAACGGTTTATGAACCGAGCTTAGAGGGACAAACCCATTAGGAGAAATAAGCAATGGTGAATGATCCGATTGATAGGCGGGAAGATGTTTTACCATAGCATTCTCAAACAGCGTCCCCCAATCAGTATTACACAAAGCTCTATCCAGTCTCCCACTCTGACGAGTCCGGCTAGAATTACCTCGAGCCCAAGTATGAGCCGGGCCCGTGAAGGCGAGCTCCAGTAGGTCGCAATTTTCTATCCAATTATTAAATAACTCACATCTCCTTGCCATCGAATTATTCCCTCCGTGTCGTTCGCCTAACGATCTGGTTTCATTAAAATCCCCTGCTAACAACCAGGGCATATTATTGTTCTTAGCATATGATTCCAATTCTCGCCATAGCTCCCTTCTATTCGACGGGTCCGGGCTCGCATATACCGCGGAGAAAAACCATGGAGTATCTCCCAGCCGAGACACTTCCATAGTGATATATTGACTATGTTCTTCAATTACTTGGACATTTACGAGATCGTCTTTCCAGAAAATCCAAATCCCGCCACTGTAACCTACCGCATCAATTCTACTATGGCCGTTATACCCGATGACCCTCTTAATCTTTTCAGCATGTTCGCCCCCCATATGGGTTTCAAGAAGAGCGATCACAGACGGTCTATAAGTTTTGACGATTTCCTTAATTGCCTTAATTTTTTCCTTATTACCAGTCCCTTGAATATTCCACACTAAGCAAGTGATTGGCTGACGGTTTCGGCATAAATTTGGTATTCTATCCGACATAAAAACTGGAAGAAAATTTAATGAAGATAGATAAGCTCTACTTACTAACGAGAGGCACTGACTAATATTCCATGGAATCGCTAGCTCCACTGTTGGCGTCGTCTTGGTCTCTTTGGATAGCAGGAACTTTACCTCCACCATCGGGCTCTCCGGGACTACTATCCCGATGAACGGTACTGGTACCTCCTTCCCTTGATACATCGTAAGATTTCTCGAGGGAGGAATCATGGCGAATTGAGGTAAGGAGGGTAGGAATTTCGGCTGGGGAAGGAGGTGGTCGTGGTAGGAGATGTGCCTCTCCATAACTCTGAGTGTCTACACTCGGAGGAATATCAGTTAGCTTTTTTTTTAAAACAGAGAGTACGTAATTGTTAGCGTTCTTGCTGGATTGATGACTGACGGAATTTAGGGCTCTGTTTTCTGCACTTCTGGCTCCAATAGTATTTCCCTATAAACTGGAAATATTTGCTTCAATATTTTGTCCTATAATTGCCTTATTAATTTGATTATAATTAGGGTCAGTATTTATACTAATACTGCAACTATTTGTATTAGGAATTTCATAGGAATTGGAAATATCTTGTAGTGCCTTATTAGGAAGGGAATTTTTTTTTGGAATGGTTTTCCTATTAGAAAAATTAGAGGATCGATTTAAGACACGATTTGAGGAATTGGGAGTATTTTCCATATTCTTTCCGGAATTGTGAGAATCACCAGCAGCACTATTTTGGTTAGCTACGGTTCTGGGTGGGAGCAACGTATTTGAATTCGCCTGCGGCTCGTCGACGCTCAGGGACCGGAACCTTGAACCCACTTGAGACTGGTTGTTACCGAATTTAAAAATATTAGTATTTGGATCCGAATGATTGCTTGGTACGCTAATTTTATTTCCCGTAGCTGGGAGACGTTTCCGAGGAGGTTTCTTGACTAACATCCATTCCCCGAACTTTGGACTATCAATAGACGGCGAGGCCATATCTGGGGCTGGAGTATCATTAAGAGTGCTAAAATTGCTTCCTGGCAAAATATTCATTTCGGACTCATCCTCCACATGTTTCGAACTAAATGACGAACAGGATTCCGATAGGTGACCTACTCTGCCACATTTATAGCATATCATGCGAAGACCTTCATACTGGATACAATAAATCTTGCCCTTCATCCAGAACCTTGACAAAAGAGGCTTGTCGATATTGACTTCGACACTCATTCTAGTGAACTGTCCTCTCTCTGCTGAAGCCGTATTTTTGTCCACTCTTAATACCGTTCCAATCTTGGACCCAATTTTCTTAAGAAAACTTTCATTGAAATATTCGACCGGGAGATTCGGAATACGGACCCAGGCGGTGAGATATTTAATTCTATCGTCAGTGGGAATGAAATTGGGGATCCATTTACGAATGGTAAGGTAGTGATCATCAATCATCCATGGTCCCTCTGTTAATACATGTTCAAAATCCTGCTTTGTAGAGAACCGGGCAACATAGTATGAGTGACCCAAATCAGTGAGTATCAGTTTACCCTTAATTGACCATTTGCTCTGAAGTTTGCGCATTAACGAGATATATCCGATCTGTTTGTCAAACATTTTGATTATTAATGCACGTCTCCATGGCCTACGAAGTGCAACCTTCTCATCCTTGGTTAGACGGATCTTAGGACACGCTTCATCGTCATTCTCTGGATCAGACCAACAGTCATCGTCGGAATCTATTGCGAGATCTTCTAAACACGAGATATCGTCGGCTTCTGGATCTCCTGTGTAAGTCCCCTGGACCATATCCCTGAAAGATGGTACAGATTCTCGCCGCTGCGTATTCGATGGTGATGGACTACTGATGGGCTTATGAACTAACTGGGACTCATGTATTTCCGAATTTGAGACTTCTCCATTGGCTAAGAATTCTGATAAATGGAGGATTTTTCTTTTAGAGTTTTTTCCCAAGGAAGGGAACTCGACATCGAACTTTGGATCTGGTTGCACGAAGCCGCCGTCCAGGGTGATCTCCGGGGGGAGACCAGCAGCACTGGTGGACATGGGAATTAAAGAGCAAAGGGAGAGTTTAGAGGGAGAGTTTAGAGGGACTCAATTCAATGGCGGTTGTGGCTAACAGAAAGTTATTGTATTGATTTGGGTCGGTTTTAAACGTATTTGGTAAGCAACACATTTCGTAACAGAAGACGGCCAAATGTGACTTAAGACGAAGGGTAAACAAACTCATTTACTAAGTTATAATGTTATGGACTTATGATCACGTTAAAATGACGACATTTACCATGTCTTTAATTTGTGACGAAAAGTGTGTCTTTTATGAGAATTTGTGTTTGGTCAGTTAGGATCTACCTAGGATTGTGTTTTATTGTTTTAAGCACCCTGTCCAATAACACGACGAATTTATAATAGCACAAATTCTCACTTACGGATATTATGCGTCGTAAACATAAAATAAATCAAACACATAGTAAACTACATTGTAAGTTATCTTGAAAATGCCCAGAGTTTTGTTTTTATTACCATATTGTGATAGTATTTGGATACTCTGTCTTAAGCAACACTTACTGTTATAAGAAAACAAAAAAAGTTCATGTTAATCTATGTATCATCGCAAATTCTTATTTCAGACGAACCATTTCCGTCTGGGAAATAAGACGGAGATATGTTGCCACTTTTTGGTAAAATGTAACCATAGGTTATGACAACTTGTTTTCAATAGCAGTCATATCTAGCTGTAAAATGGTTACAAAATAACGTCTTATTGTTTAACACCAAAATTGTAACAACCCGAAAAGTACCCGATTTTTCTAGTAAAAATATTTACTAACACTTTTCAGTAGAACTTAAGTTTTTAAAATAGGAATTTTTGTTCCGAGTCTTATTTTGAAATTCCGCGTTCGTATTTGGAATTTTTGAGTGATTTCATGAAAAGACCGTTTTTAGTCGTCTTTGGCTTTTCTTGACTTTTAAGTCGTCTTTGACTTTTCCTTGACTTTTTAAAGTCGTCATTGACTTTTTCTTGACTTTTAAGTCGTCCTAAACTTTTCTTGACTTTTCAGTCATCTTCGACTTTTCTCGACTTTTCAGTCAACTTTGACTTCCGTTGACTTTTCCCGACTCGTCTCATAAGTATGAAGACCGAAATTTTATTTAAAAAAATAATATTTTTGATTTATTTTTATTTAGATTTATTAAGATTTATCATAATCTAATATAATTATTTTGAATTTATTCGGAATTTAAAGAATAATGTTTACGGTTTTAACCGAACGTCATTTAACTATTCCCGACTCATCGTAAATCCCGTAACAAAATCGAAACTCGACTTTGGCATGAGTCACACGCCCATGTCATCGTTTTCCACTCACTTGAGATATTTTAATTGTTTCGATTAAACTAATACAAATATCTAAGATATTTGTAGCTTTATCGATCCGTCCGTTTAATTACGCAAATCGCTCAAAAATCAGACCCGATTCCTACCCATTTCACACGCCCCATGTCACCTATTTTCCACTCATATTAGATATTTTAATTAATATGATTAAACTAATAAAAATATCTAAGATATTTGTAACTTTATCGGTCTGTCAACTTAAATGCCGCAATCGCTTAAAAACAGACCCGATTTCTCTTCTTTTCTCACGTCTCTTTCTCCTCTCTTAAAGCTTGATATTTTCTTTCTTTTCATTACTCACTAACACCTTTTCATTTTCCAACAAATCAACTTAAGATCAAATTAATCGTTCTTCATCGTTCTTGAACGTTCTTCGTCGTTCTTCATTCGTTCTTCGTCGTTCTTGAGCAAAATCCTCATAAAACCTTCATTTCTTCTTCAAATCCGTCCTAACTTATATTTCTAGAATCTCCTCTTCGCTCTCCATCTTCAAGTACGTTTTATTTTAAATTCCGACAAAATCGTTTTCAACACTTTAATTATGGAAAATCAAGTTTTAAGTTCTAATAATGTTTTCTTGTCATTTCTTATAGGGGAAGATTTTGAAGACGAGTTTGGTGACTCGTATATTTTAGGAGAAGACTAGAAGACGGTTTTCTTATTTTCTTAGTTCTTATTATTTTGGTGCTACTTGATTTTAGCTAGCTAAGGTAACGATTCCGAGTTACTCGACGAAAAATGTTACATATCTTTAGTTGTTGTTTATGATTTACGGTTTTTAATTAGTAACATGATAAGTAATCATTTTTATCATGTTGTATGAATTTATAAACATGTTGGTGTCCTTGACATATTTTTATGATTTCTTCATAATCATGATTTTAATATGCATGATGGTTGAATTGGATGTTAAAAATGGATGTTGTTAATTAAAAACATGTTAGAATTAATTTGGAATGGAGGTTGTTTGAACCGTGGAATTTGGCCGGAAAAACCAGCCCAAACCGGCCGGTTCAGGCCCGGTTCAGGCCGGTCCTGGTCCGGTCTGGATTGGTCCGGGTTTTGGTCTTTGGGTGTGTCGATGTTTGATTGTTTGGTTATTGTTTTGACGGGTTTTAATTATGTTAAAGCATGCGGGAAATATTAGGAAACGGTTTTAGTAAAGTCTTTAAAACAGCCCAAACAGGCCCAAACCAGTCGTGGGGCCCAGTCCAGGCCCGTGTCAAGTCGGCCCAAATCAGCCCGTGGGTCCCCTTCCTTAAACTTGTGACGGTTTTTGAGTTATTGTTATTTCATCGCGTTTTGTAATAATTAGCAAGTGAGAAATATTAATAAGTAAAATATTTAATTAAAAGGTTTTTCATTTAATTATTATTTCTCACATGTTAGAAATTATAATACGAGATGGTAGTTTAAATTGATATCCTTTAAGTCAAGCGGGTGGTGGTATGATTTAATAATTCACATGTTAGAAATAGAATGAAATAACATGAATTGAATATGATGATTCTTATGTTCAAGCCTCGAGGGCTAAGACTCTGTTTCTAGCCGGTTTGGCCAAACGGGTTTGGTCAAACTAAGATCTAGTCAGCCCCGTTTTGACTGATGACCCGTCGCGGGACTCGGGTCGGGGATTTGTCTTCAGGTAAGGTTTTATTTAATGAATGAATGAATGAGCCTTAGTATATATGAGGCGATATGATATTTGATTATGATTTATATGAAATTAGTCACATGATAGGATGTTATTCCGTGACTGTTTTAATTATATGGTTGGTGTCGTGTTGACTAAGTACCCATAGAGAATTATGAGTATATGGCGTCTTGACCATTCTAATTCTAAATGAGTATCTTGGACCATGACATTGATAGGCCGTACTATCTTTAACGAGCATACGGAGTTTGTCGCTTGATAGCTTCTGTGTCCCGGCTTGGTGGGTTTATATCCAAGTCGGGGTATGGCTGCCATTGTTTCCACTTTGGGAAATGGAGCCAGTTTAAGTACTAGCCAACCCCTTTGATGGATCTTCTTAGGGTGTACTCATGTGATTGTATCATGGGTCTTGGATGCGATGTTGTTCCGCATTTCTCTGGGTCTGCGCAGTCTAGGTTTAGGGTTGAGTCGTATCTTGGACATGTTTCTGAGAGGAACCTCTGAGCTAAGATATGTGCTTTGGATCTGGGCCATGTTATTAGTGTAACCGCTGAGCCTAGATGTGTGCTTGGTATTTGGGCCATGTTACTAGGAGTGACCGCTGAGCCTAAATATTTAAGTATATCCTACCTCGTGGTATAGACTCGAGTTACAGTCGACTATTGACGGTGCTAAGAACTTATGCCTGTTTGTAGAAGTATTGGTCTTTCATGTTTGATGATTCTATGAGCTTTAGAAGGTGAGATGCAAGCCGGCTAAGGTTGATAGAGTTTGGATTACTGATTGTTAACTGATTCACATGATTACGTGTTGATTAGGGTTTGAGTGTATCATGGCCATGTTACAGGGTAACCTCTGAGCTAGCATACCAGCTTCCCTACCTCTTGTTATATTTTATTATCGGTTTCACATGATAGCTTTCATATGATAGGTTATATGTTAGTTAATTGTTTCATAACATGAAAAGCATATCATATATGTTTAAGTTTTGTATTTTCCATATACATTGCTTTTATGTTATTCATGTTTAATTAAACTCGACATTTCGTGGCTGGGAGAACTCGGAGTTACTCCCCACTGACTGTGGCTTCCGTGTTTATATTTAATGCGGTCGAACAGGTGGTGAATGCATATTTGGGGTACATTGACGAGCTAGCGAGCGAAGTATTACCTTGGACCTATACTCGGTTCTTAGGATTGTATAATATTATACACTCTTTCTATTTCCGTTTTTATACGGGAGATAGGTCTCCCGTCTTGTATATTTCTTTTGTAGAATATTATTTCCGTTCTGTAATGACCCTTTTTATTTATGACACCTTCGTTATGTATTCGTATCTTTTATGTATTTAAATTAATTTTTTTCTTTCCGCAAATTTGAGGGTGTCACAGTTGGTATCAGAGCTATTTTGCTCCCGACGCACGTTTGTGTACCCTTGCTTAAATAACTTGACCGTAATAAAATAATAAACCGTGAGATAGAATGGTAGGATGGGTAGATTAGGATTTATGTTGTAGTCTCTTTTTGCTTGCTAATTGATAGGAGTAACTTAATTTGTTTTTATTTCTTATGAAGAAGGTTGGATCTCATATAGAAGAGATGGATGTTAGTGCCAACCAGGTCCCTCCTCATAAAGAAGACAATTGCCAAGGAGGCTATGCTTGAGTGGCTAGCCAAATTGCTAGGAGCAATATTACGCCTTAGGGTGGAATATGTGTTACCTAGAAGGAGTATCCTCTACCGAAGATTTGAAGAGTTATAAGCCTAATTGAAGTGAATTCCTTCTTCATCTATGAATTCTCTCGTTCTTATAATATTTTGCCCTCTTCCTTCTATCTAGGTGCTTCTTTCTCCTCCAACCTATTTACCTCTTGGAAATTACTCTTAATAGTTCCTCCATTATACCATTGGTATCCTTACCTCCCTCTTGTAACATTTTTTATGGATGTCATCACCATCGGATTGTGGTATATTATACTTAGTCGGAAGAACTTTGAATCTTGTGGAATATTAGTGTTTGTTAGAATGAACTTGTGATTTGGGGAAAATAGTATAGATCTAATTTCACTCTATGGTGGTGAGAGTTGGTATCCTTGAGAAAGGTGTGGTAAGGTATGTTTAATGATTTTAATGCTAGATACTTGTCATGAACGGTGTGTAAATAGTTCATGATATTCGATGGTGTAAGATCGAATGAGTTGGCTAGGACTTCTTAACTCATTAGTAATTTAGTCTTTTGGACTTAGAAGTTTAGTATTGGTTTGAAGACCATGCTTATGATATGTCTATTTTGGAGTAAATAAGAAGTTTCGAATATGGTAACTAACCATCCTATTAAGCTAGTTCCGTGTTTAGATAATTATGAGGATTTGAGGATAAACTTAGGATGAAATTCTCCTAGTGGTTTTAAAATATGAAAGCTTGAAGTTGCAATATCTTTTGAGGATCGAAATAAGCTTAATAATAGTTGTAGTTATGGTTAGAAAGTTGAGTGATTTTTAATGTTACTTGGGAATTTGTTGTCGTTAAATGTTGGACCCTAACGGGAATAAATACTTTGTGGAATTAGGATATGATGACTACTTGAGGAATATCGACATAAGCGAAAACCGATGTATTAATAATTTGGAAAAAAAATAGATAAATTGATTTATGGTTGCATTGCACTATGTTTGGCAAAAGTTAAGTGAATCGAGATTTGTGTGACTAATCTCTTTGAGGTTTCGAGATTCAACTTTTGAGGATGAGAGGGTTCATTGTAAATAAGTTGGGGTAATGAATTTTTGGAATAAATTGGATTAAAGGATTTCATAGTGAGTCCTTTACTTTGTGGTTGTTAGCGGTCTTGTTTCCTTAATTATAAATATTTTGATGGTGATTTCCAATAATAGTTTCGATGGACCTTAGAAGATTTTAATTGAATTGGAATAATTGGGAATTGCTACTCGATGTGGCATGCTTATGAAATATTTTGGTAGGAATCCGATGATTGAAATGTTGAGGATATATTGCACTCCCTTGAGGACTAGTTTACTTGTACAGTTAGTATTGTCGAGTTACTATCGACATTAGAATTTTCATAGAGGGAAGATAGTATTGGGGTTCACCCTTCGTTCTTCTTTATTCTTTCCTTCTTTCTTTCTTCTTTCTATTCGATTTATTCTTTCGAATATTCAGTTCCTTCTATCGAGTATCATTACTCTTAGATATATTACTATAAGCTTTAGTTAGAAATTTTAGGAATAGATAATAGAGTTATTATTCTTACTATGAAGTTTTTGAATTAAAAGCTTTAGACATGTTTTATGATTTCAAGTGTTTTACCGTCAAGGAGTGTTGAGACTCGTTATTGGAGACGTTCGATAACTAGTTTTCTCATTTATTGATGCGAAAATGTATCTTTTAAAGTCTTTGATTTGGGACGTTGGTGTTCGTAACAGCTGACGAGAACCTTCCGCCCCAGTGATAAGACCCTGTAATTTTATTACGAATATATTTTTAACAATTTTGAAATAGACCTACATATATGTTACTTTCCTTCTTCTAAGTTTCGAGGACGAAACTTTTTAAAAGGAGGGGTGATTGTAACAACCCGAAAAGTACCCGATTTTTCTAGTAAAAATATTTACTAACACTTTTCAGTAGAACTTAAGTTTTTAAAATAGGAATTTTTGTTCCGAGTCTTATTTTGAAATTCCGCGTTCGTATTTGGAATTTTTGAGTGATTTCATGAAAAGACCGTTTTTAGTCGTCTTTGGCTTTTCTTGACTTTTAAGTCGTCTTTGACTTTTCTTGACTTTTTAAAAGTCGTCATTGACTTTTCTTGACTTTTAAGTCGTCCTAAACTTTTCTTGACTTTTAAGTCATCTTCGACTTTTCTCGACTTTTCAGTCAACTTTGACTTCCGTTGACTTTTTCCCGACTCGCCTCATAAGTTTGAAGACCGAAATTTTATTTAAAAAAATAATATTTTTGATTTATTTTTATTTAGATTTATTAAGATTTATCATAATTTAATATAATTATTTTGAATTTATTCGGAATTTAAAGAATAACGTTTACGGTTTTAACCGAACGTCATTTAACTATTCCCGACTCATCGTAAATCCCGTAACAAAATCGAAACTCGACTTTGGCATGAGTCACACGCCCATGTCATCGTTTTCCACTCACTTGAGATATTTTAATTGTTTCGATTAAACTAATACAAATATCTAAGATATTTGTAGCTTTATCGATCCGTCCGTTTAAATTACGCAAATCGCTCAAAATCAGACCCGATTCCTACCCATTTCACACGCCCCATGTCACCTATTTTTCACTCATGTTAGATCTTTTAATTAATATGATTAAACTAATAATAATATCTAAGATATTTGTAACTTTATCGGTCTGTCAACTTAAATTCCGCAATCGCTTAAAAACAGACCCGATTTCTCTTCTTTTCTCACGTCTCTTTCTCCTCTCTTAAAGCTTGATATTTTCTTTCTTTTCATTACTCACTAACAACTTTTCATTTTCCAACAAATCAACTTAAGATCAAATTAATCGTTCTTCATCGTTCTTGAACGTTCTTCGTCGTTCTTCATTCGTTCTTGTCTTCTTGAGCAAATCCTCATAAAACCTTCATTCTTATTCAAATTCCGTCCTACACCTTATTTTTCTAGAAATCTCTCTTCGCGCTCCATCTTCAAGTACGTTTTATTTTAAAGTCGCGACAATTCGTTTCAACACTTAATTATGGAAAATCAAGTTTTAATTCTAATAATGTTTTTCTTGTCATTTCTTATAGGGGAAGATTTTGAAGACGAGTTTGGTGACTCGTATATTTTAGGAGAAGATTAGAAGACGGGTTTCTTATTTTCTTAGTTCTTATTATTTTGGTGCTACTTGATTTTAGCTAGCTAAGGTAACAATTCCGAGTTACTCGACGAAAAATGTTACATATCTTTAGTTGTTGTTTATGATTTACGGTTTTTAATTAGTAACATGATAAGTAATCATTTTTATCATGTTGTATGAATTTATAAACATGTTGGTGTACTTGACATATTTTTATGATTTCTTCATAATCATGATTTTAATATGCATGATGGTTGAATTGGATGTTAAAAATGGATGTTGTTAATTAAAAACATGTTATAAATAATTTGGAATGGAGGTTGTTTGAACCGTGGAATTTGGCCGGAAAAACCAGCCCAAACCGGCCGGTTCAGGCCCGGTTCAGGCCGGTCCTGGTCCGGTCTGGATTGGTCCGGGTTGTGGTCTTTGGGTTGTGTCGATGTTTGATTGTTTGGTTATTGTTTTGACGGGTTTTAATTATGTTAAAGCATGCGGGAAATATTAGGAAACGGTTTTAGTAAAGTCTTTAAAACATCCCAAACAGGCCCAAACCAGCCGTGGGGCCCAATCCAGGCCCGTGTCAAGTCGGCCCAAATCAGCCCGTGGGTCCCCTTCCTTAGACTTGTGACGGTTTTTGAGTTATTGTTATTTCATCGCGTTTTGTAATAATTAGCAAGTGAGAAATATTAATAAGTAAAATATTTAATTAAAAGGTTTTTCATTAAATTATTATTTCTCACATGTTAGAAATTATAATACGGGATGGTAGTTTAAATTGATATCCTTTAAGTCAAGCGGGTGGTGGTATGATTTAATAATTCACATGTTAGAAATAGAATGAAATAACATGAATTGAATATGATGATTCTTATGTTCAAGCCTCGAGGGCTAAGACTCTGTTTCTAGCCGGTTTGGCCAAACGGGGTTGGTCAAACTAAGATCTAGTCAGCCCCGTTTTGACTGATGACCCGTCGCGGGACTCAGGTCGGGGATTTGTCTTCAGGTAAGGTTTTATTTAATGAATGAATTGAAGGAGCCTAGTATATATGAGCGATATAACTATTTGAATTTTTTATGAGTTATATTAATTAGTCACATGATAGGAATGTTATTCCGGGACTGTTTTAATTATAATGGTTTGTGTCTTGTGTTGACTAAGTACCCATAGAGAATTATGAGTAGATGGCGTCTTGACCATTCTAATTCTAATAGTATCTTTGGACCATGACATTGATAGGCCCGTACTGTCTTTAACGAGTATATAGTTCGCCGCTTGATAGCTTCTGTGTCCTGGCTTGGTGGGTTTATATCCAAGTCGGGGTATGGCTGCCATTGTTTCCACTTTGGGAAATGGAGCCAGTTTAAGTACTAGCCAACCCCTTTGATGTATCTTCTTAGGGTGTACTCATGTGATTGTATCATGGGTCTTGGATGCGATGTTGTTCCGCATTTCTCTGGGTCTGCGCAGTCTAGGTTTAGGGTTGAGTCGTATCTTGGACATGTTTCTGAGAGGAACCTCTGAGCTAAGATATGTGCTTTGGATCTGGGCCATGTCATTAGTGTGACCGCTGAGCCTAGATGTGTGCTTGCTATTTGGGCCATGTTACCGGAGTGACCGCTGAGCCTAAATATTTAAGTATATCCTACCTCGTGGTATAGACTAGAGTTACAGTCGACTATTGACGGTGCTAAGAACTTATGCCTGTTTGTAGAAGTATTGGTCTTTCATGTTTGATGATTCTATGAGCTTTAGAAGGTGAGATGCAAGCCGGCTAAGGTTGATAGAGTTTGGATTACTGATTGTTAACTGATTCACATGATTACGTGTTGATTAGGGTTTGCGTGTATCATGGCCATGTTACAGGGTAACCTCTGAGCTAGCATACCAGCTTCCCTACCTCGAGTTATAGTTTATTATCAGATTCACATGATAGCTTTCACATGCTAGGTTATATGTTAGTTAATTGTTTCATAACATGAAAAGCATATCATTTATGTTAAGGTTTTGTATTTTCCATATACATTGCTTTTATGTTATTTATGTTTAATTAAACTCGACATTTCGTGGCTGGGAGAACTCGGAGTTACTCCCCACTGACTGTGGCTTCCGTGTTTATATTTAATGCGGTCGAACAGGTGGTGAATGCATATTTGGGGTACATTGACGAGCTAGCGAGCGAAGTATTACCTTGGACCTATACTCGGTTCTTAGGATTGTATAATATTATACACTCTTTCTATTTCCGTTTTTATACGGGAGATAGGTCTCCCGTCTTGTATATTTCTTTTGTAGAATATTATTTCCGTTCTGTAATGACCCTTTTTATTTATGACACCTTCGTTATGTATTCGTATCTTTTATGTATTTAAATTAATTTTTTTCTTTCCGCAAATTTGAGGGTGTCACAAAAATGGTCCGTCTGAATCAAGACCAACTGATGTATCATTGTGACCTACATGCGTTGTGTCACGGTCCACTACTAGTACTGAACCGTGGTGCACACTATTCTTTCCCGACATTAAGTTAAGAATGTAACCAGTAAAGAGACTCGTGCTAATGAGGGATCGCCTACTAGCAGATTTTACCAGGACTCAGAGGTGTGTCGGTAACCCTAGTCACGATCGTCAACAGCCGATACATAAAAACGATAAAAGTAAACACTACGATTATTGAAAGCAAGAGATAAGCAACATAAAAGTAAACATTAAAGTTTTTTAGTGTAGTATTAAAAATTATGAATTTTAATATAAAGTTTTTGAGTTCATTAATTTGAACATTAAACTCAAAAAAATTACAATAACACTCAAAATACATCACATATAACATTTAAAATGTAATTTATAAACTTTAAAAAGCTCGAAAAAAATGAATAAAAACTCAAATTCATACTAGTCTGAGATAGTACATCCGATGTATAATCCTTTTTCCCCATCAAAATTGATTGAAGGTAAAAAGTGGTTTAATTTTCTAACACTCTTAAAAGGCTTATTTAATACTTCCTCATTTCCAATCATTTCTTTACATTTGTGGAATACATGTGAGATGTATTTTAATCAAATGTAAAAAATTGATTGAAATGGAAGAAGTACTAGAAATCATGTAGCATGAAACATTTGAGTGTGCAAAATAGCAATATGACATCTAAACTCAAAATAAACTAGGAAACCTACAACCGAATAAACATAACCCAAGATTCGACATATAGGAAATAATCTTGGGAGCATCAGCTTTACAAATCCTAGTTTACAGAAAAAGAAGTGCAAAAATGTAAAATCTACGGGGAGGAAATGAATGGAGTCAACGGATCATGTGTGACACTTGCGGGTTATTACAAGTTTGCTCATATTCAGGGGCGGATTTAGGGAGTTCGGGTGGTCAAGTACCCACCATGACATTCAGAAATAAATATGTATAAGCATATCTAATAATCTTTTTTCCTATTGTATCTAGCTAGGGCTAGCAAAAGTTTACCCCAACCTGATTAGATAGAACCCGAAAATTAGGTGTATCATATCTGACCCGACCCGAGGTTAACCAGATAACCGATAGTAGCCTTATTCTTCTCAACCCAACCCCGACGTGAACCAACCCAACCCGACCCGTGACAAGATATTGACTCAGCCCGATGGATGACTTGATAATAAACAAACTTAATAATGGTTCAAATATGACTAAATTGAGATTTATCATAATTGTTTTCACTTAACACTGCAATTGATACACCTAGACATTGTTTATAAATAAAATTAGTCGTCAAAACTAAATACATAAGATTAGATATATGGTTATAATCTGACTCGCTATTGACCCGCTAATGAGCCAACTTTATTTTCCACCCGCTGATGACCCGACATGAACTTTAACCAACCCGAATCCGACACAACCCCGAACACAATATGACCTGACCCCGCTTTGATGATGACACTTTATTTTACGTATTTTTAACTCACATTTCATCCCTTATTAGATCGAATGAATAACTCGGGTAGGCGTTAATTACTTATTTTAGAATAAAATAGAATATTATTGGTTTTGTATTAACTTTTTGTCGATCTATATTATTTCTCGGAATGTGGTATTGCTTCTAGTGTTTTATGTGTGTAGGTACTAATTCGAGTTAAAATCGAGTGGAGAGAGCGAGAACAAGCGGGTCAAGACGGATCAATATTGAGTCAAATCATTAAATTACACCAAGTCAATCAAGTTGACAAAGTGATTTGGCCTAATTACCCAAACCCCCTCCTACCCAATTCAAACCCCTTGTCATTTCCATTCAACCATGGCAAAAATGTCGATTTAATCAGGGGCGTCTTACAAGAATTAGAGGCCCGGTGCAAGAAAAAAGTCGAGGCCCTAAAACTTAGGGTTGAAACTTGGTGGAATATAATGTCAATTTTCCATTTGCTTTAGGAATAAAAGTGCACGAGTAAACTTTGATTACATGTTCCATTTAATCAAAACACTACTTAATCACTTGAAAATAATCCTCCTACGAGCCTTTTTTTGAAGTAACTATATTGATCAAACTTTCATAGTCAACCTTCTTCAAAAAATCCTTTTATATAGATATTAATGCTAATCCGTTAAGTCGTTCTTGCTCAAATTTGAACACCAAACCTTCATTAAAATACAACATGAATAAAGAAACTTATGAAATTAACCAAAGCAATCTTACTAAAATTTGGCCAGAATCATCCGAATCTGGTGGTAAGATTAATGCCCGTCTCAGATATCGTCAACGGTGAATATGACTATATGAGTACTTGAGATGAATAATTGATACACAACAGATTAAACTAAAACTCATAAAATTAATGTTAATATGAGTACATTCTAATCATATTAAAAATTAAAAAACCCAACTACCGCTACTACATTCTAATCATATTAAAAATAATATGAGTACACAACGGTGAATATCGACCTCGACTACCGCTACTACATTAGCTTAATTGGGTTTATGAATTTGTTTTGACCGGGAGAAGGCGACAAAAAAACCCCGCGTCATTTGACTAGACACGTAATTGACCCGATCGTCAGATCTAAATTTGTATTTTAGTTGGTAGAGTTTTTTCCCCCTTGTGAAGGGAGCCAGGTTCGAGTCCCACCCCTTTCAAATTTTATTAAATATTTGTTGGTTAGTCGATTCCCACCCGTCTCCGTCCCGATCATTTGTTTACCTAACCTGGCTCCCTCTACCTCCCAAAAATTCGCATATCAAACAAGTACCTTTCTTTTTCAGCTCCAATTTCTCTGTGCTTATCTGGTTACTGCGAATGTATGAAGGCGCAAAATAGAATTGACTGTAATTTGTATCATGTGCTACGTGATGGAATGAATTCACCACCAAACGATGAGATAAAACAACAAACTGCATTTTACAGACAAGATAGAACAACCAAACTGGTTTGTGCGACTATGTTTTTTTTTTTGGTACAGGTTTATGCGACTATGTGAAGATGCAAACTTGATAACTTGATCGCATTTCGCTGTTATCGTTGTGGCCATCAATACATAAGAATGTAAGATGCTGCTATTAACAAGTGATGATCTACATTTTATGAAATAATGACTATGATGCGTAATTGTACAGATAGGATGTCATTCAAGATTATTTTACAGCAGAAAACTAATAAAAGTTGGCTCACCACGAACTGCATTATGCGAAAAGATAAAACGATTGAGAGAAAAAATGTTTGAGGTCTGGACAAAAGCGTCAAGTTACGGTGTAGATGGAGATGATGAATGCACTCCATCCGCTGTTGTTATCTTCAATTTTTCATTGTTCTGTGTCAAAGTTAACTCCGGGAGGCTTAGACATGGTGGAAATGATATCAAGCTAAGGCAATACTTGATGGTTAGTCGAGAAAGCTTAGGGAAGGCCGATTGGCAATGGAGCTCGTTGCTATCATCTGTTTTCCACCATCTTTTCAAGTTGAAAAGGCTAATAATTTCGAGAGATTCAAGGGAAGGGAAAAATGTCGCGTCTAATGATCCTGAACAACTACTACTACTTGTCACCTCTTCTTCCGCGTACTTCAAATTCTTCAAACAATTGATAGAAAGATATTTTAGATGCCGCAGTTTACTCAACATTGGTAGTTCTTGCAGACGGTGACAATTTGAAAACTTGATACGAACAAGATTAGGGAGTAAGGTCACCCAGTTGTCTCGTGCTCTTCCCCAGCTCCCGATTTTCTCACCGGCATAGTCAAACAAACTAAACGTCTTGAGATTGGGATGCGGCTTCAGCTTCTCCAACACAACTTCGTCCTTTCCCCCTTTCTCCGCATCCTGGGGTGGTGCAGAATGGTAGGGATTATAATGAAACATTATCTTCACTTCTGTGAGATGTTTCGCGCCTTCCAAACAACTCCCTTCCCAATCGTATCCCTCTGTACTCTCAAAATTTTTACTAAACCAAATAGATATGCGACCCCTAAGGTTCACCCCAACGGCTTTTAGATCTGCCAGTTGGCCAACACGTTGTTGCGCCTCATTTGCACTCTCATCTTTAACCGCAAACTCATTCAACGTCTGTAGGCGACTCAACTGACTCATACCCTCTGGCATGCAATTCAAGCTGTAGCAACCGTCTCTGTACAAGTGCGTGAGATTCACTAATTTACTGAATTCTTGTGGCCATTCCTCCAAGAATTCACAGTAATTTATATCTAGTGTTTGCAAATTATGCAACTTTATGATGGAATCTGGAAGTTTTCTCATATTACTGTTGGCGATATTAAGATATCGTAAATGTAACAGGTTGCCAATTGTATCAGGCAGCATTCTAACATGTGCGGTTTGCAAGGCCAATGACCTTAAGTACTTCCAGTACTTGGGGACTTCAAAAGTACTGGGGACTTCTAAATTAGGCAAACCAAATCCGAGACCAAAATGCCAGCCGGTCTCAAGCATTAGGAATGAACGGATTTTACCCTTAATGTTAAAGTCGTCACTATTTGTTACGAATGATGGACAGTCAAGACTATATATAGATAGATGGCGAAGACTATATTCAAAATCGGGCATACTAGAATTTACAGCACAAATCTTCTTCCCCGATACTTTTTGAGCAAGATCGTGTATAAGGTCGTGTATTTTAAACGTCTCCACAACGCCAAACTCGTCCTTCGTAACATCATGGAAAAAACATCTTCGTAACAATACTGAAAAGTGCTCTTCACCTGCATTTTCAATACTTTGACCTTCGTCGAATGGTACAATGTATCCTTGTGCATTCCAGAGGTTTATTATCATCTCCTTGCTTATAACACAATTCTTCGGAAATATTGCACAATAAGCAAAACAACTTTTCAAGGAGGGTTCGAGATTGTCGTAACTAATCTTCAATGTAGACTTTATTCCGTCCACCCCCTTCGAGAATCTCTCGAACCCACTTGTTTGAAATCTCTGCCATTTATCTATGGGTTGACCATATAGAAGGCTACCTATTACCATTATAGCGAGAGGAACATTAGATGACTTTTTAATTATCTCCTCGCCGATCTCAACAAACTTAGGTAGCTTCTCTCCAACCCCAAACGCAGCCATCTCAAACAACTGTCGCGAATGCTCGTCAGAAAGGCCTTCCAACTCAAGAGTATCATCTCCTATGACTCTGGCCATCTCCTTCGATCGTGTAGTTGCTATAATCATACTTACACTTCCATCAAACTTCAAGAGTTCTTTCAAACTACGCAATTCCAACATTTTCTCGCTCCATACATCATCTAAAACAAGTAAGAACTTCTTCCCCTGTAAATAATATTGACATTGACGTTGCAGGTAATCAACCGATGAACTACCAATTTTTATTTTCTGCTTGTCAACGGTCGATACACTATTATAAAACTTAAGCGATTCCATACATTTAAGCGATTCTAATATCGATAACAGGACATGTTTCACATTAATCGTTGCTCCGTCTTGATCAGAGACACAAACCCACAATCTAATCGGAAATTCGTCTATAATCCTCTTATCACCAAAAACAAGTTTAGCAAGAGTGGTCTTGCCCACACCCCCAATCCCTACTATTGTAAGGTAATAACTACACATCGTAGAATCGAGCAACATGCCTATAATTTTGTTAGCGTCATTTTCTCTCCCAACAACATCAGGTACATATACATTATTTGAGAAGGTTTCAGTCAGCCTTACCCTTCTATGAGGTGTATCAGTCGACGTTAATCTTAATTCTGTATTCTTTAGAGACGCTTGTATAGACGAAAATAACTCATGTACCTTTTCGAAGATGTTATCACCGTCAAAGAGCTTGTTACGGTCTGCCCCAGTGACGACTAACTCATCAAACAAATCGTCAGCATCATAAACAACCTCCTCGAGTTTGTTTATATAGTCGCGAACAGTTTCAGGGAGCTCATCGTCTTTGTTACCCGCGTCAAGCAGCAGGCTCTTGATAGTTGTAACACTTCCCTTGAGCCTTTCTAGTCTATCGCGGTAGATAAAAGTCAAGAAGGTCTCTTCGAGGAGTGGATCGTTGAGTGTCGTAAGGAGTGTCGTTACAACACTCACCGCTGTTGTGACACCTCCCATGAGTCCCATTTGATTTCCAGAGACGATGATGATAAAAATATTTTCTGATCTTTGCTTAAAAAACGTTAATTTTGAATCTTTCTTGTGACGGTCTTTTCAAAAGATCACTAACAACCCTCTCTTCCAATTGCTCATATTTTAATCTGTTGTACTTGTGACTTGTGAGAGGTCTTTTTGAAAAGACGATGCAATTTTTTTAGAGTTGAACAATGCGCCATTAAAGTTACAGCAGTGTCGTTGTGGAGAACACTATTAGGAATTGGACGATGTCAGACATTACTAAGTATTAGAACCACTATACGCATTACGCACATACACTACTATGTACGGAGTATAATTTATACACAAATTCTTATTTCAGACCGAGGTATCCGTCTTAAGCTTAAGACGGATACCATATTCTCTCACAAAATACCCATCAAGGTGAGTGGAGAGCACATGGGGGTGAGCCACCTTGTCCCCTCTACCCATTTCCTCTCACAAAATACCCGTTGTAAGATCCGACCCGTCTTAAGCAAAACCTACTGTAATTTATAAGTGTAAAAGAAAGATTCAAGGGAAAATAAATGGCGTATTGAACAACTTGAGCATTGTAAACTATAATCATCAAAGAATCGTTAAAAGATAATTCTGCAACTTGAATGCCGTAATTGAGATTCATTCAACATTTTCCTATTCAAATGTCACATTTAGATTCGTTCACAACTTTTTAATACGAACTAGTACAAGACTGTGTTAGAATATGCAAACGGGTCGGGTCACATCCAAACGGAGGAGAGAGACGGATCACTTGACAACACAAGGGAGGTGTCATTCTAAAATCAATTGACAATAGAAGGAGTAACCCCTTGGTTATAAGGTGGTACACTCTCAAAGAGGCCATGGGGGCGCACCGGTGTAGGAATTAACGAACCCTCAAAGAGGGCCTACACCGGTGGCATAATTTGAGTACCGTTTAAATCTAAAACCTTACGCTTTGATACCATGTTAGAACATGCAAACGGGTCGGACCACACCCAAACGGAGGAGAGAGACAGGCCACTTGACAACACAAGAAAGATTCTATCCTAAAATCAATTGTCAATAAGAGTCTACTCCTCGGTTATAAAGTAGCCCCTTTTTGTATGAGATATTCACATGTGAGTTAATATTTCAACAGACTACAAATTGTTGAAGACATTTTAGATTCATTCATTATTCATTTTCAAATATAGTGCAAAATTGCAACAAGAGATTGCTTCCTTTATAAATTAGATTTTTCTATGATGTATTGCTCGTATTTTTTTATTTTCTATCGTGTACCTTTACTTTTTTTTAAACACACATTATACCCTTAAATTCTACTTCCTCCGTTCCAGTTAGACCTGGCAAACGGGTTAACCGGGTCGGGGTCGGGTCGTTCGAGTTCGGGTCGGGTCAGTTCGGGTCTTTCGTTGATTTCGGGTTAATTCGGGTCGGGTCGGGTCATTTCGGGTTTCGGGTTAGTTGTCGGGTCCGTTTCGGGTCAACCGAGTCGGGTTATTTCGGGTCGGGTCATTTTCGGGTCAAAGAATAAGAGACAAAAGGCCATTTTAAGTCTTTTCGGTTCAATTTAAGTTATGTTTTATCGGGTCATTTTCGGGTTGAGTGGTTTTAGATCGGGTTATTTTCGGGTCGGGTCAGTTACGGGTCAAGAAAGATCGGGTCATGTTCGGGTCGGGTCGGGTCTAATCGGGTTTCGGGTCACATTCAGGTGTTGTAGTTCGGGTCAATTTCGGGTCACGGGTCGGGTCATTCGGGTCGGGTCAATCGGGTCGGGTTGCTTTTGCCAGGTCTAGTTCCAGTTGATTGTATACGTTTGCTTTTTGGCCACTATTCATAAGTGAGAAAAATATTTAATACAATTTCTAATATATAACTAAAAGATACTTATGTGAGATCTTTTTTAAATGTTTGAGTAAATTAATAATTACTTCCTTATAAGATTCACTTTTCTAAATTTACTCCCTTATAAGTTGTTTTGCTAAAATTACTCCATAAAGTTACACTTTTATCAAAAATTGCTTCAAAAGTCCAATTTAAGTCACTTATTTTGTCTGTTTTTGAACTCTCCCTCCATTTGTCTACATAATTTTACCTTTCAAAGTATAGATTGGCTAATGCTCAAACGAAATAAGTTCAAAAATAGACAAAATAAATGACTTAAATTGGACTTTTGAAGCAATTTTTGATAAAAGTGTAACTTTAGGGAGTAATTTTAGCAAAACAACTTATAAGGGAGTAAATTTAGAAAAGTAAATCTTATAACGGAGTAATTATTAATTTACTCTAAATTATTTTACCGAGTACATTATAAATATCAAATTTTTATAATTTTTATTAATAGGTAACTAAAGACATATAGGCATACGTGATAAAGTAAACACATATTCGTAGTACACAACATGAACAAAAGTAAATTATCCGACAACTATTGTTGTAATCCGTCAGTTACATGATGATATGCATGGGGCGGACCCAAATACACCAATGGTGTGGCATGTGCTACACCATAATCTAAGAAAATTAAGAGATATTAATAATTTGCTACACCATTAAGTTTCCATTTGATCTGTCATTAATGAGCTTTATCTCTCGGTAACTTGTGCACCATTCCCACAATGTATCTTTAATTAGATAAACTACTCTTAATTACTCATTATTTCCCTCAAAATATCTTCTCATTTATTAACATCACAATTTCCATAACACATTAGTTGTTTTTGCTTAGTCAATTTACACTTTCCAAATTCTCTAACATAGTAACTGATCAAATTTTCTAAATAGGGAGAATCATTACCAGATATTCTAATTGTTTTTTTCGCATAACCTTTATAGTTTATACAAATTATTGTGTAAGACCGTTATACGGTACGACAAGGTAAAGAGTGATATTTTTTTGGTAAAAAGTGACCATTTTACGTTAAAAGTGACCACTTTTTATAATTATAATTTATAAATTTGTCACTTTGTACGTGGTTGTACCATACAAAAGTTGAACACAATAATAAAATAAAATTGATTGTATATGTGTTTAAAATTTGATTCATTGTTGATTTCAAAAAAAAAAAAAATGATTCGTTTTTACTATCTTTTAGCATGTTTTAGCAATTAGATACAGGACAAAGGACAACACTAAGTGTTTTAAAGAAAAAAAATACTTGTGGCGAAGAATTGAAATTTACGCGCTTATCAATAGGCAATATCATAAATTTGGATCGATAGAAAGTTTATTTTTAGAATTAAGATTATTTTTTGCTACACCAAAATCTAAAGTCTGGGTCCGCCCTGATGATATGACATTGTTTGGGTTTTACAGTTATACTTACATTTCCATGATTAATATTTTCATTCATTAATTTCATTTATTCCTTCTAAAAATTCTCAACTTTTATTTATTTGCTTCACTTGTGCTAAAACTCCTACCCTCTTTTTCATCCCTTCTTTCCACCATGTTTCATTTTGTAACTCTAATTTGTTTTTTATGCAAACATGTCGTCCATCTTCTTACTTTAACTAGTGTCACACAGGTGGTAATAAAAACAAAATTGCTAAACCCCGCCCCCTTATTACTCATCCCGCCCCTATTTTCATTTCATTTTCCATTTTTGCCCTTCTCTCTAAAAAATCTCTCTTAAATTTATTTTTTCCTTTGTTTCGAAAATGAGTGACGGTAATGATTTTTACGAGTATCTTTTTACGTTGCCGTACAATAATTATGATACCGAACCTCGATTTGCAAACGAGTGGAATGCGCAACAACATTATCGTTATAGTGATGAATACGCTAATTATGCTTACGGCGAGGATAGCGGGTTTGATGAAGGGGACGATAATACGGGTCACGAAAAGGACGAGGAGGAAGGGGTTAACACGGAAACCACTGAAACCACGGAAAACGAGGCCGGAAATGCGACGGTAAAATTCGATTTACGAATTTTTTTTTTTTTAAGTCGACTTATGCTATCGTGTCAGATTCGCGTAATAAACATGGTCAAAACGTGTGAAATACACGAATTAGCCATGGCCAATTCGTGCAGATCACACGTTTTGGCCCAGGCCAATTCGTGCAAATCACACGTTTTGGCCCAGGCCCAGACGTGTGATCCACACGAATGGACCCAGGCCAAAACGTGTGATCTGCACGAATTGGCCCAGGCTAATTCGTGTATTTCACACGTTTTGGCCCAGGCCCATTCGTGTAATTAGGGTTTGTTTTTTTTTTTTTTTTTTTTTAAATTGTAAGTCGTATTTTTTTTTTAAAAAAACAAAATGTATTTAATATATATAACTTTTAATGGAATTAGTTAGGAAAATAAAGAAGGACCGACGGGGGATGGTGTGAATTACGGCGATTCTTTTATCTTCGAAAATCCATTTACAACGTTTGAGGAAGCATTTGATAAATGTAATGATGTTGCTTACGGATTGGGGTTTCATTTGTTAAAGCACACGTATCACATGGAAAAGCGTCCCCCGTTTAAATTGATCACATGTGATCGGTATGGACCTTATAAAAGCAATGCCAAGAATCCGGAGAAACCGTTAAGGAAATCAGCTACAAAAAAAATTATGTGTCGATTTGCATTGAAAGTGGTTAAAAGAGGTTTGGCAATGTAGGTAGTGGTTCCAAAATGTGGGTTTCACAATCACTCTTTTGGAGAGTTCCTTGAACGTCATAGACGTAGAGCACAATTTAATGATGAACAAAAGGAATTTATTAAGCAACAGCGTAAGTCTCATGTCAAACCGGGGATGGTTAGAAATGCTTTCACACGTTTGTTTCCCGATCAACCGGCACCGCGCTTGAAACAAATATACAATGAAAATGCGAGACTTAGTGCAAAAGATAGAGACGGGAGGAATAGTGTGCAATATATGTTGCACTTGGCCAACGAAGCTGGATATATCCGTGATTTCATGGTAAATGAGGAAACAAGAGCTCTTGAACGTGTTTGGTTTGTTCATCCCGAGGCAGCCCAAATGTTTAAAGCATGGCCAAATGTGATTTTGATAGACTCTACGTATAAAACCAACAAATATGGGCTTATTTTGGTCCAATGTGTTGGTGTCACTCCCGTTGGCAAAAGTTTTTTAATAGGGTATGCATTGATAATGAGAGAATCCACAGATGGTTATACTTGGGTTTTGAGGAGGCTGGAATCTTTGTTGGAACCTTGTGTGAAACCGACGGTCATTGTCACTGATCACGAAGGCGGTCTACTTGGAGCACTTCCCCATGTATTTCCAACAACTCCGCATTTCTTGTGTTTGTGGCATATTTACAATGCAGTTGAGACGAAAGCTACAAACTTGCGAAAAGATGAAACTTTTGGAAAACGTATAGCACATGGTGTTTGGAAGAAAGTGGTTGAAGCAAAAACGTTTGATGATTGTCAAAGGGAGTTTGGCGAGTTAAGGAGAAAGTATGCTTATCAACCCGGAATTATCACTTATCTTGAAACTCAATGGTGGGTTAAAATTCATATGTTTGCCAAATGTTTCACTAATTTGATGATTCATTTTGATAACACATCTACATCTAGAGTTGAGTCCGCTCATGCGCAATTGAAGATGTGGTTAGGATCAGCTGAGCTTACCTTAGAAAATTTGTGGAGACGGGCTGATGTTATGATGCATGGTCAACACATTGAGATTCGAAGGACATTGGAAGATTCAATTAGCAAGACCGTTGTCTCTAGTTTGTTTCATCGGGAACTATTTTCAATGTTGAGCGGAAGAGTATCAGCGACAGCTATTACGGAAATGGAAATGGAGTTTATTCGCGGTACTAATTTAGGTGATGATATGGAGGGAGAATGTGGATGTACTTTATGGAACACCCATAGATTGTTGTGTGCTTGTATGCTACATAATTTGTGGGTTCAGAACAAAAGAATCCACCCTGAAGATGTGCATGAATTTTGGTCAAGGTTGCCTTACACGAAATCTAGTCATCGTCGTTGTGACCGTAATGAAGTCATGGAGGAACTCTTCAATAAAGTTCGAACATCCCACCAATCAGTCCAAAGAGATGTTATTGAGACGCTCTTCAATAAGTTGTTTCCCGAGAACGAGGTTGTTGAACCCCCGGAAATTGTAGATATGCCTCGTGGCCGTCCAAGGAAGTCCAATACTCGTAATCAATCAGGTGTGGAGCATGCCAGACGTAGGTAGAAGAGTACGTCAACGTCAACAAGTAACGATAATGGAGGTACATTCTAGTTTTACAATTTATTTATTTAGTTAATTTTCTGTTATTATTTTCTTTAGTTAATTTTCTGTTATTATTTTCTTTAGTTAATTTTCTGTTATTATTTTCTTTAGTTAATTTTCTGTTATTATTTTCTTTTAACTTAATGTTGTAAATAATTCAATGTAGGTGAAGGTCCTCCTCTTGAGATAAATTATAATCTTGTCAGTGACATCGAGGCTTTTGGATATAAGGACTTTGTACCGGTGCCGAACCAACATGGGTTTCTAGATGCTTTTGACCCTAGAGGCGATGGTCATTGTGGATTCCGAGTTGTCTCACATGCAAGAACAGGGGATGAGATAAACTATCTACAAATGCGACGACTACTATTGCTAGAGTTGAAAAACCAAGTTTATGCGATCATTTACTATGGTGAACGTGACCAAGCTTGTAGACGAATCAAATGGGCTACATATGCACCGTGTCAGAAGCCTAATTGGATAGAAGGCTTGGATTTATTTGGTTTTGCAACGGCTTTCAATTGGACAGTATGTTGCTTGAATATGTCATACTTCAATGGTGTACATTCATGGTTTGGGTGTTCCACGTACTTACCTCTACGGTCTACACCAGGTGCTCGAGCTCCGTATGGTATTTTGTGGATACTTCATACAGGTGATCATTGGGTTTGTGTACGCATGAATGACGAATGTGTCATGCCTCCTCTACACAATTTATGGAAGCGTAATCGTTCACTCAACATTGAGTATTATGAATTTATTTATAAGGACAGACTTGATTTCTGGTGGGATTATGTAAATAGGGGACTTTTGCGGGATCCTAGAACTAGTTAGTTTTGTATTTGGTTTGTAATTTAACAATTTATTTATCAATAATTTGTTTTCATTTTTTGATCTTTCGTTTTTATTAACAAATTCAAACGACCAAGTCCAACAAAGTCTTAAAATAAACCAACAAACAAAGTTTAAAAAAAAAATCCAACAAACAAAGTCAAAAAAAAAAACAACACACAAAGTCTCAAAACAATCCCAACAAACAAAGTCTAAAAACAGTCCAACAAACAACAACAAAAAAACGTCAATTCCCGCCATCGGTACCACCAATCACGCCATCGGTACCACCATTCCCTCCATCGGTGCTACCAGTGGCTCTCGCTCCATCGCTGCGACCACTGATTCTCGGAGTATCGGTGCGGCCACGTGAGCCTCTCCCTCTATCGGTGCGACCACGTGAGCTTCTCCCCTATTAACAGTTGGGGGTCTACCGGCGTATGCTCGTATTTCTGGAAGCGAGGTCCTCATAAACTGCCTAAATTCTCCGGTCATTGCAGGGTCATCAACATCATCAAAATGTGAGAAGCGGTGAATAAGCGACTGACCAACCTGCAAAGTAAAGGAATAAACAGTTATATTAAAATTGAAACACATTTATATGAATACACATTAATATTAAAATTACATATATATTAAACGTACCGTAGTCGGAAAGTGGGACCTCGATACGGGCAGATCACCGACATCACGGGGAACATTCATCACATAAGGATGCGAATGTGTACTAAACCACTCCATATACCCTTGCGTGTAAGCATGTGGTGGGTGAGCGGGCAATGAACGCCTATCCAAATGTACTCTGTGACTTTTCCAATTATTCCACACGTAGTCCAACCTCGCACCGTCATATTGCACATCATATGCAATCGACTTAACTGGACGGTAAGCCCTGTCAGTGGGAGGCATGGGGGGCGGGATGGTCTGCATGTACCCAAATTGTCGAAGACATC